>WBNM01044090.1:9586-22234 GCA_013399055.1 Ramphastos sulfuratus | reverse complement strand
TTCCTCAGGGCTGCTCTCAGCCATTCCCCACCCAGCCTGGAGCTGTGCTTGGCATTGTGCCTACCCAGGTGCAGGACCTTACACTTGGCCTTGCTGAATGTCATGAGGTTGGCCTGGGCACAGCTCTGCAGCCTGTGCAGGTCCCTCTGGATGGATCCCTGCCCTCTAGCAAGTCGACTGTGCCACACAGCTTGGTGCCATCTGCACACTCGCTGAGGGCGCACTGATTCCTCTGTCCATGGCACTGACAAAGATGTCAAACAACACTGGTCCCTCATCTCCTCACCAGGCAGTGCTCCAGTCCCCTCATCATCCTTGTAGCCCTCCCTTGGACTCTCTCCAGCAGATCCCTGTCCCTCTGAAACTGGGGAGCCCAAAACTGAAGGCAGTACTCAAGATGAGGTCTTAGCAGGTCAGAGTAGAGGGGGAGGAGAAGCTCCCTGGATCTGCTGGAGACACTCTACCTAACACACCTCAGGACCCCACAGGCCCTCTTAGTCACCAGGGCACATTGCTGCCCATGGATGTTCTCCATCAGCACTCCCAGGTCCCTCTCCAGAGGGCTCTCTCCAGCAGATCACTTTCCAGCCTGTTCCTTATGGAAAGGCAATTCTCAGTTTTCTAAAGTCATCCAATGTCTTTTAACACTTTCCCTCATAATTGCTTCAGGTGACCCAAGGGGGAAGCCAGCACCAGCATTGCCACAGCAGCTGTGACAGCAGACTGCTGCCACCTTAATAACTGTATGCACTGCCAAGTGTAATGAAAAATGTGCCACTTCAGGCACCGGAAAATGGAGTTTGGGAAAGAACAGCATTACTGTGGAAATGTCATCCCCTTGGTGCTTGAGGAGATTCATTTAAGGAAGGTATAAAAATCCTCATAAATGTTGGACAGCTCTGCTTAAACACGACAAATGGGAGCTGCAGGAGGAAGAAGTGAAAATCATTTTGTGTTTATGATGTGCAACAAAAGTGTAATGCAGATGAGGACAAAATGACCTGGAAATGTTAACCACGTGGCTGAGTATGGCGTGTGGCAGCAGCAGCCATGCTGGGTGGGTATGTGCAGCACTGCCATGGCATGGGCAGCATGGCATCATCACTGCTGCAGCAGGCTGCAGGAGAGCAGAGACAGCTCTCCTGCCACCACAGAATGGCATGGAACTGGTGGGCTCTGGCAGGAGAGAGGAGAAAGTGAGACATGGTTGTGAGAGAAAGGGAGACACATTTGTGGGTGTAACAGAGGAGAAAGTGAGACCTGCTCCTGAGTGTGACAGAGGAGAAAGTGAGACATGGTGAATTGGTTGTGGGAATTAAGGAGGCAGGAATTATAAAATCTGTAGTTATTTATTTCCAGAAAGCCCTGCCCACAAGTCTATACACATTAGTTAGATCGGGTTCAAATTTGTTCAGGGAGATCTTCACAAGGATGCTTATAGGGAATTTAGTAATGCAGGAAAATCAGAGAGTTGGAAAAGGTTTGCTACAAAACAGCTTTGCCTTGCTTACACCTAAAGGCAGCCTGGAGCCCTAGGGCAGGTCTGTGCTACTCATGGTGGTGCAGTAGGAATTTGGAGCTGGTCCCTTGGCTGCTTTGCAGCAGTGCCTGGAACTGCAAATTGTAATCCAGCAGTGGATCAATGGCACAGGATCCAGTGCGAGTAAACCTGCCAGAGTGCCTGCAGACACTGCTGCCATGGGCACAGAGTGTGGGGCAGCACAGGGCACAGCCAGGCTGCTGGCAGCGTGCCCTGCACCGGCGGCGGTTTGCGGCAGAGGCAGCAGGCAGACAGGATGCGGCTGGCCCAAAGCAGGGACTGTGCTTGCTCCTCACCTTGCTGCCAGATGCCCCTCAAGGTCCGACTCCAGGACCGAGTCCAGGTCTGAGTCAAGGTCCAAGTCCAAGTCCCAGCGAAGGTGCCCCTAGACAATGTGTCCAGTTGCCATATCTGTATGCTGGGGCAATTTGCTCTTCCCCATTCAAGCCCGCAGGGTGGGGTAAGGAACTTTGTGTCTACTTCTTTCACATTCCAAACCCCTGGAGCCAGAGGTGGAGGGGAGCAAAAGAGTTTTGCGCCACATTCAAACCTGCGATGGAGCAGGGACTTGGGTGTGCCCTGCCACACAAGGTTGTGAGAGAATGGGAGACATTTATAACAAAGGAGAAAGTGAGACATGGTTGTGAGTGTAACAGATGACAAAGTGAGACCTGTTTGCGAGTGTGACAGGTCAGAAAATGAGACCTGTTTGTGAGAGAAAGTGAAACACATTTGTGAGTGTAATGGAGGATAAAGTGAGAGCTGTTAGTGAGTGTGACAGAGGAGAAAGTGAGACACATTTGTGAGTGTAACTGGTGGAAGCTGAACGCCACAAGAGTGTGTTTCGCCTTGCTGAACATTTTGCTCCTCTTGCTCTGCAAGCCAGCGCAAGGTCTCGATGGACTGCAAATGCCTTCAGGGTGAAAGCTGTAGACTTGAGTTCAAGCTGCTCTGAATTGAGTTTCAATTGCTGTGCAATCAGCCTCTCACTTTCACTGCTTTTCTCATTCTGTTAGGAGTGGAGAGACAGAAATGTGCCAAGTGTCCCACCGAGGACCCCCCAGCACAGTGGGACAATAGGTGGTGCTGCCCTCCTCGTCTAGCTGCCTGTCCCTCCCCATTCCCACATCCTGGCTACCTGCAGAGCTGGGTGTAGGCAGGAGCTGATCTGTTCAGTTAAAGCTGCAGATGCTGCAAGCTGGAATGTGCTTGTGTATGGCACAGGCAACAGAGCAGAGCAACTCTTGAAGATACAGTGGTGGTAAAGCAGAACTTCTGTTAATGGGCCACGGAGCAAACCTTATCACAAACACCAGCAACTTCCCTCATGTAGTTTCCTCGTCCTGTTGGCCCTTGAGCACAGGTTTATTTCCACAGATGCATGGCTTATGTGCCCCAGTCTCTGTCTTTAGTGCAGAGCTCGGCCAGTGATGCTCAAGACAACGTTTCTGGAAGTCAATGTACACAGGTTTGATTTCTGCCTGCAGCAGGCATCTATCTCTGTGCAGTGAAGCTCTTGGGGCAGGTCTCATCCTCCCTCTAACTACTGATTTCCATGGCAGACTGGGACCTCTGGCTTGCTCCCCTGCCCTGCTGTCAAGAGCAGCTGAGCAAAAGGCTGCTCCGAGTAACCCACTACAGGAGGGTCTGGGCCATGAGGCAGGAGCTTGGGGGGCTGGCAGCACTGCCATCCTGGCTGTCCACTCTGCTCCTGGTGTACAGACAGCTGGACCTGAGTTGCCCATGAGCCGCTGAGGCGTTGCTGGCTGTGAAGTGATGCTCTCTAAGCTGTGGTGGTTGGGCAGTTGCTGGAGAAGTAGCTCAAGGGGCCACACTGAGCCTGGCACCAGCAGCCTGGCAACTGAGGCTGCCCATCCCTCACAGCCCCTGCAAGGCTCCTTGGTGTGTTGAAGCTGCTCAGTCAGCACAGGATGGGCTTGGGATTTTCCCCCAGTTTTTCTTCCTTGCCCTCCCTCTACAGTCATCTTCTGACATTCCCATTATTGTAGATCATTAATGTGCAATGATTTCTGAGTATAGATCAGAGTAAAACCACGCCCTGAAACGTGGGCAAAAGAAAGCCAAAGGAAGAGAGCAGACACTGGTTTGGTGCTGTCACCTCAGCAAGCCTGCCAGGTTTTCAGATGCAGTGCTGGAGGCTACGTTAAACTGACTCATCGCTCTGTGGCTCTGGGGAGGTTTGCAGCTGCTTGAGCAAGTATGCTAAGCAGAGGAAAAATACTGAGCAAAGAAGAAAAGAAATCCACGCCAAAGGCAAAGTGGCTTTGACACCTCATTCCCACAGTGAAGTTTAGACAAAGGGCTCTAACGGGGCTGTTTTTTCTTGGTGACTTCAGACCCTGTTCGACTACGGACAGAGGAATCAGTGCAACCTCAGCAAGTGTGCAGATGGCACCAAGCTGTGTGGCACANGCAATGGGTTTGAAGTGGCAGAGGGGAGATTGAAAGTGGATGTTAGGAGGAAGTTGTTTGCAGTGAGGGTGGTGAGACACTGGCACAGGTTGCCCAGGGAGGTTGTGGCTGCTCCCTCCCTGGAAGTGTTCAAGGCCAGGTTGGACGAGGCCTTGAGTGACCTGTACTAGTGGGAGGTGTCCCTGCCTATGGCAGGGGGTTGGAGCTAGATGATCTTTGAGGTCCCTTCCTGCCTTACCATTCTATGACTCTATGATTCTCTCTGCAGATTGCCTCAAGCCCCAGTGTTTGATAATGAGCCTTCTCATCCTGGTGACCATTGAGCACAGGTTTATTTGGACACACAAGTGAGATTTCTCCCCAGCCCATGCCTGGTTTGATGGCTAGGGTCTGCTTTTGGGAAGGAAAAGCTGTGAACCTGCACCCCCCCCAGCTAGGCTGACCCCAGCTGCCAAGCGTCCTCAGCCGTGCCATTGCTGCAAGCGCAGCTCTCATCCCGGTGGGAGCACACAGACATCAGGAGGTTGGCCCCTGGGAGGGACCTTCCAGTGCCCAGGCAGCTCCAGGTGTTCAGGCACAGCACTGTCCTCACTATCACTGCCTCGGGAGAGCCGTGCAGGGGACTTTTTAGGTACAGCAGCTTCCATGCAGTGAGTGGGAAGGCCAGGACTGGGTCAGGGTCATACTCCAGCACACTTTCGTTTTCTGCTGTTTAATGTTACTTTTCCTTTAGTGTTGTACCCATGTATAGTAATCACAGAATGTCAGGGGCTGGAAGGGACCTCCAAAGCTCACCTGGTCCAGTCCCCCTGCCAGAGCAGCATCACCTACAGCAGATCACACAGGAACACATCCAGACGGTTCTTGAATATCTCCAGAGAGAGAGACTCCACAACACCCCTCCCCCCGCCCCGGGGATCTGACAGCCTCCCTGGGCAGCTGATGAGCTTCCTCTGTGCTGCCAAGGGGCCGTGCTTACAGACCAGGGCACATGGCAGGGCTAAGTCTCTAGCTCTGGATGCCAGTTTGAGGTCACACAGCTCCCATGAGGCAGACTGCAGCTCATGCAGTGGAGCAGAGCTGTGCCGTGTTCAGAACAGGCTGATATGGACGAGATGGCTCAGGTTGGTGTGGGTGTGCACAACACCATACACACAGCCTGTGTTAGAGCTCTGGCCACAGGCTCCAATCTCACCTGCCATGCAGACGTNCAAGGTGAATTTTTGAGGATCAGCCAGGGGGGTTAGAAGAAAAGTGGTTAGTGAAATTACTCAGCAGAGAGAAAGCCAAAAGCTAGACCGCCCGAGATGCTGTGCCCCAGAGAGACTGACTTATCTTTGTTTTGAGTTCTTATTCCTAAACATCTCAGCAAGCCTATGAGTGAAGCAGACATCACCATTGTTTCCTTTTCACAGCCTGTGGTATAATTTTCTCTATTAAAATATTCCAATTAGCTCAAACCAGCACAAGTCCTTAACTTCCAGCCTGCTGAGTCTAGTCTGGGGGATTTTACGAAGTGTGGGGGGGCAGGGAACTCCCCAACCATCACACCACCTGCACTTCCTTGCAGCGCTCTGTCTGGGCGTTCAGTCTCCTGTGTTGCAGAGCCAGTGCTGGAGGACACTGCAGGCACTCTTGCCAGCTCACCTCTTGTTTGGACATACTGAAAATCACAGAATCATAGAATCACAGAATGGCAGGGGTTGGAAGGGACTCCTGGAGACCATCCAGTCCAACCTCTCTGCTAAAGCAGGATCATATAGATTAGGTTGTGAAGGAACACATCCAGGTGGGTCCTGAGCATCTCCAGAGAAGGAGATTCCACAGCCTCTCAGGCAGCCTGCTCCAGTGCTCTGCCACCACTTCAAAGTAAAAAAGTTTTTCCTTATATTCATATCTCATTTAAACCTGAAAATATGACAGCAGCAGCCTGTGAAAAGCTGTGTGGCAAGGAAGCAGTGGTGTATGAGTTGCTTTACTTTCAGGCAGCTCAAACGAGAGAGACGTTTTCTCTTCAGCTTTTTACAGTTTTTTTTTTTCTCCTTCATTTGTTTCCTTTCATTCTTGGATTTTATCCAGCTGTCAACTGGCCAGGAAACTCAATGTAAACACACCAGACTTTCAGGTCATGAAACGGTCGTGGGGTTTTATTGCATTTGTTCACAGTTTGGTTCAGCCTCACCTCTGACCTAGGCAGAAAGCTCAAGAGAAACTGCCTTGTGAATATGGGTTTCTAGGTCAAACAGCCTTTTGGGGGTGCATTACATATATGCATCTTATTTACCCCAGCTGTTGAGATCTGTGGTTTGTAATGGCTGTTTGGTGGTTCTCATTAGGCAGGAAGATACCAAAGCATAACAAGTCCTGAAGAATTTATGGTCTTCCTGTGACTGAGAATCCCAGAGTTACAGAATTAAACAGGTTGGAAGAGACCTCTGGGATCACTGAGTCCAGCCTATCACCTAACACCTTCTAATTAACTAACCCATGGCACCAAATGCCTCATGCAGCCTCCTCTTAAATACCTCCAGGAATGGGGACTCTGCCACCTCCCCAGGTAACAAGTTAGTGGCGCACACTCTAGGAAGGGAGGTGGGAGGGACAAGAGGGATAGCAAACCCAGGATTGCCTGGTTATGTAGCTGGTGTGTGCAGGCAGGCTGCAGCCCTGAGTCACAGGCAGAATGGACACTGCTGGCACAGCACTGCTCACCCCCGTGCAGAAAGGCTCTTGTGCGCAGCACGGTCAGATGCTGGGGCCATGGGGCTGCTAACACAGCTCGGGGCAGTTGCAGGAAGCTGGCATGCTCTGAGAGACTTGGCAAGAGGGGCACACTTGCAGATGAAATGGTAGCTTTCCATGAAGTTCTTTTGGACTGCTCCCTGCACGGCAGGGAAAGAGGCAGGCTGCCACACGACCTTTGGGTTTTGGCTTCGGAGCGCTTTTCTTCCTGATGCTGTTTGCCAGACAATGGTATAAAGCCAACGCTGCCTTTGATGTGTGCCAAGGTATTATCAACTGTGTACTCAGTAACTCGTTTAGGTGGGAGCAGGCAACAGTCTAGGAACAGCTTGATCTGTCCATGCTGTGGTCTACAAGCTGACTCCTGCTGACTCCCACTGCTGTAGTTTGCCTTCTGGCAATGTTTGCCTATGTAGAGCTTGCCTAAAGGTGGACTCCTCCTGCAATATGGAACCATACAGAATTCTAACCGGGAAGTTTTATATCCTTACCTGGTCTGTGGTGTCTTACATGTGAGAGCTACAGTTGGTCACGGTTGGTTAGGAAGAGCACAAAGGCATAAAGAGGGCATCGACCCAGCAGAGCTTAGCCAGACAGATTCAGCATGAAGCAATGCACAGAGATGTGCTGTCAAGCCTGGAAGAGGCAGAGGCAAGTCTTCAGACCGACCAGTGAGGTCGCGGCTTGCTTGATTTGAGGAGGTGAACATCACATTTGCTTGTGAATCACCTTCTGCAAGTTGTAGAGGAACTGCCCTAGCTGGAGACCCAGGGGCAAGGGGCTGCTACTGATGGTTCTGAGCTTTCTCTCTCCTTGGCAATGCATCTTTTGGTTTCTTTCTCCTTACATATCTATCTAAGAGAAACAGTGTTTGTGCAACAGCAACTTCTTGCTAATTCTCAAGACCACACATTGCACTTTCCTCTCTCTGCCCTGAGGGAGAAGTGTGAGGACAGGCACACAGATTGGGCTGTTCTCCAGAATGTGTTTCCCTTTTGGGCTCAAGGGCAAGGAGATGCTGATGATCTTTTCTTGCAGGTGTATGGAGCATGTTCAAAAGGTGCTTACATTCTCCACAGATGCTTCCCTTTCCTTGTTGGCTTTCATTATTAAAAATAAATAGCAGGGGAAAAAAACCAAACCAAGGGCCAAAATATATGTGTCCGTTTCAAATTTGAAATATACAAATGTGATTTCTTCCCACTTTGAAGGGAGCAAAAATAAGTTATGAGAAATTCCCTCATTTGCAAAATATTTTAGATGCAGATTCATGGAGTGAGCCTGTTAGAATACAGAGTGCAGCAGAGTTAAACTAAGAAACCAGCAACAACCAACCAACCAAAGCAAGAAAGGCAGACTCCTGCCTTCCTGGAGGTGCTGTGCCACGCTGGCAGCTGGAACTGCAGCTCCAGCTGGAGCCCAGGGCTGGTCCACTTGCCATCAAGTGTTGCTTCCTGAGCCCAGGTTTCATTTCCATGCCTGAGCAAACCCACCCATGCACCAAACTAAGTCCCCCTGTGCCTGACACTTCTGTCCTGGGCAGGTTCCAGGATTCAGGAGCTGCCTGGGAAAGTACACGAATATGGTCCAGCCATGCAGGGCTGCTCCTCTGCCACTTGCCTTAGCAGAAGGGAATGCCAGTGGGGAATTCAAAGGCAGCCCTGCTGAAAACACACTTGGAGAGAACAAGAGTCACAGTCTTGTAGCTGGACACAGTCAGCCCAAAGCATCCTATTTTTAGGGTGTCACATGAGGAAAAAAGGGCTCATGAGCAATAAAAGGACACCAGAAGTGCCAACCGCCGCTCAGATTTCTATGTGGCAAAGATCATAACAGCAGCTACTCAGAGGCTACTCCTTGAGCAGCTTTGGGCCCTGGCTGAAATGCCATCCCTTTTTTTTGCAGACTTCTGCAATGTCTACAGGAACAGCTTTTAACTGACCATGTCCTCTTCTGCACATGTCCAGCACCTGCAAGATAAAGCCAGAGCTAAAGACCCACGTGTGTGGAGAATAGCACAACCCCCACCCGGGTACTGCTTGCCTCTGGGAGGCAGGGATTTAGGAGCTGCTGTGCTACTGCCAGGCTCTTAGGGATATTGCTAATGACAAAGGCTAAAATCTGCCGTGCAATTGGCAGTCAGACCAAAGAGGGGAGGATAGTGCACTGCAGGTCCTCAGCCTCAGGAGGACTTCAAGTTAAGCCAGCAGCTGAAGGGAGCAGAGGGAATGTAGGCTGCTCTCTGAAAGCCCAGACTGCTGCATGCATTGCAAGGCTGATTGCAAATGCTGCTTCACTTTCCTGCTTCATTTTCCACAAGGGGAAAAATAAATCTGTTGCAGCTGCTGCCTCTTTCCTCTCGCACCATTTATGTACCAGCTGAAGTGAGAAGCAATTAGTTGCTCCCCCTGATTCCTCAGCTGAGTACCACCGCTGTGCACCACCACTGTGCACCACCACTGTGCACCACCACTGTGTACACCACTGTGCACCACCAATGTGTACACCGCTGTGCACCACCACTGTGTACACCACTGTGCACCACCAATGTGTACACCACTGTGTACCACCACTGTGCACCACCACTGTGTACACCACTGTGCACCACCACTGTGTGCACCACTGTGTGCACTGCTGTGCACCACCGCTGTGTACACAGCTGTGCACCAGCACTGTGTACACCACTTTGTACCACCACTGTGCACCACCACTGTGTACACCACTGTGCACCACCACTGTGTACCACCACTGTGCAAGAGCACAGTGTGAAAAATTTAAAAAATAGAATGCTGAGTATCTACAGGTGGAATAAAGCAGATGAAGCAAAAGAAGAATGAAGGGAATGGGGGAAAGAAAGGGCCAAGGGAACAGTGTGTACTGGTAGCTGAGCACAAGGGAAATTGTAAATGATGGTGGCTAAGAAACCTTCCTGTGTTGCCTGGAATTAGGATGCTTCTGGCTCTGCTGCAGGAGGGAGAGTGAAAGCTGATCTTTGATCTGCTCCAGTGGCACAGGATGACTCTAAGGGAGTTAACAGCTCAGAAAGATTGACGTGGCTGGTCCAGCATCTTACATGCAGGAGGCACAGGCAAACTAATGAGTGGTGATGCCGACACTGCAATAGCCAGCTGAGTTCTTTATGGGGAAGAGTATCTTTCAGTATTTTAAGGGGGCTACAAGAAAGCTGGGGAGGGACTTTTTAGGCTGTCAGGTAGGGATAGGACTGGGGGGAATGGAACCAATCTAGGAATGGGTAGATTCAGCCTGCATGTTAGGAAGAAGTTGTTCAGCATGAAGGTGGTGAGAGCCTGGCAGGGGTTGCCCAGGGAGGTGGTGGAAGCCTCATCCCTGGAGGTGTTTAAGGCCAGGCTGGCTGAGGCTGTGGACAGCCCGATCGAGGGTGAGGTGTCCCTGCCCATGGCAGGGGGGGTGGCACTGAATGATCCTTGTGGTGCCTTCCAACTCTGACTGATTCTATGATTCTAAGAGTAGGAGAGGTACAGTTGTGCATGGTCTGCAGTGCTGATCACTGTGCTACAACACTGCTGTGCCTTGGTTGCTGGATCTTGCCTCCCACAGCAGCAGCAGCAGCAAGCAGTGCTTCATGATCTGGTACCCTTTTTCCCCATGAAAATGTGTACCAGACTCCTGCCAGCTAATTCCCTCAAGGCATGAGCAAAAGACCAGAGCCCCTGGTGTGAAACGTCACATAGCAGGCAAGGCTGGTCACAGGAGAACTGCAGTGCTGACAGGCTGGCGGTGACACAGACTTCAAGGACAGTGGAGAAGGGTGTAGACAAGGAGCTTACCCTGTCACTTCTTGTTCTAAATGTTATGAGCACTTTTGGGTGTGTAAATCCCCACAACTCCTAGCGCAGTACTGGATCATCTGAATTCTTGCACAAGGTTCCTTGGCACCTCTTGGCACCATGGCTGTGAGTTCAAGTTTTCTCTCTCTGATGTATGAATGGGAAACACAAGAGCTGGGGACCACGGGTGTTCAAGAGTAAGCTCTTTCCCTCACACTCATGCACCTACAGAAGTGCTTCCCACTCTGCACCGGTATTTGTTTAGATGAATACACCTCCAAAAAGTCTTTAAGTAAGATGTAACCAAATGAACGAGCCCCAGGAAAGTCACTTTCTGTGCCCAAGGCTACGCAAGGCACGCCTGGAAATCATGCAGCAAAGGCAGCAGGTCCCTGGGTACTCTGTTCTCTGTCTTCACCAAACAAAAATCATTTACTCTTCCTGCACTGTGATAAGAATTGTTCTTACAGCAAACATGGCTGGTAATAGCACTCACAATTTCAATTCAGCCTTGTGGCTGGACAAGCACTTGCCTAGATTATCACACTAAGCTACCTTGATGTATAGGAGTAATAGGATTCACAGAGTAAGACAGACAGTCCAGATGAGACATGGTGATTGATACAGTATGCTTTCCTTTCTAGCAGGACAGGAGCTCGGCCAAGCTCAGTCCTACACTACAGTGTTCCTCAAAAATATTCAAGGAGGTTTGAAACTTCCCTTCCTCATTCTACTCATTTGTCAGAATCTAAAGGATGAAAAGTCAGAACAATACCTCTGCATTTCTTCTCACCCCAAGTAACAAACCAGAAAGTTCAGTATGGTTGTGGAGTATTGCAGTGCAACTGCTACTTGCCAACTGCTGTCACTCCTGTGGGGTATAGCAGGCACTGTGTAAAACACAGAGCTACGTCAGTTGGGAGCAGAGAGGAGCATCAATGTTGTGAGCCTTGGACTAAGACTGCAACCTGTCACAGCTGTGGCATCTGCCACGTATGCACATTCTCTTGGCACTCTGTAGAGTGGAAAGGTCTTGTAAAATGGGCTGATTAATATTGATTTCATCCTTGAGGGAGGTGAGAAGAGGAGATGGGGATTTGGCTGTTCCTTGTTGTTTTACCACAGCCAATAACAGTTGTAGATACAACTTTTATTATCTGCTCTTTGCCTGATTCAGAAGAGAATAAAAGCCCCATCAGGTGCTGCGACACATGGCAACATACCCAGGTTTATCCTGCTGTGGAAGTAAAGCAGGGAAATAACTGGGGGTGTCTGCTGTCAGCCTCCAAAATCCCCACGAGGAAATGGTGGAAATCTCTTATTCAGGCAAATTCAGCAGGCTGATAGGAGAGCCAAGCAGGGGTAATTCCAGAGGGATCAAACAAAGGTAACGTACGGACCCAGTGCCTGAGGGGCAGGCTGCGACCTGCCTGGTGGCATGAACTATTCCCTGGAATTGCAGAGAGGGATTGCTGCAGAGATTAGCAGTGCAGCTGGGAAACAGTTCTAGGAACATGGAAGAGAACTTTGGTTAATTCTGGGTTTGAGCTACCATTTGGGTATTTTTAACTAGGTGTATGAGAATGAAACATCATTTCCATCAAAAACTGCACACAACCTTGGAGGTTTTTACCCCAATAAATGTAACAAGAAAAGATCACAGCTCACAGGATGTCAGGGGTTGGGAGGGACCCAAAGAGCTCATCCAGTCCAACCTCCCTGCCAGAGTAGGACCAGATAATCTAGCTCAGGGCACACAGGGAAACACATCCAGATAGGCCTGGAAAGGCTCCACAGAAGGAGACTCCACAGCCTCTCTGGGCAGCCTGTGCCAGGGCTCTGGGACCCTTACAGTCAAGAACTTCCCCTTGTGTTGAGCTGGAACCTCCTGTGCTGCAGCTTCCATCCATTGTTCCTTGTCCTATCCCAGGCAGCAGTGAGCAGAGCCTGTCCCCCCATCCTGACCCCCAGCCCTCAGATAGTATCACAGTATAGCAAGGTTGGAAGAGACCTCAAAGATCATCAAGTCCAACCCACTACCACAGACCTCAAGACTAGACCATGGCACCAAGTGCCACGTCCAAACGTGCCTTGAACACCTCCAGGGACGGTGACTCCACCACC
>WBNM01044083.1:0-11920 GCA_013399055.1 Ramphastos sulfuratus | reverse complement strand
TCTATGATTCTATGAAATAACTTCCCCCACCCCAAACAAGGGCAACACTACACCCATTTGTCAGCCCAAAGAAAGTGAGCACTGTGCTCTGAGATGAAAAAACCCATTGTTTTCTGGTAAATATGCATGCTAATTGTGTCACTGGAAGCATTTCATAACATGATCTTTGTTAATTTGTAATGCTGCCTTCTTACATCAGAGCCTGGCACACACTAGAAGCAATCTTGAGGCTAGGGTGCAATAAGACAACTTAGGAAAAAGGTTTCCCCCTCATTCCCTCTCAGAAATTCTCAAGAATGCTTTTACCTTTTCTGTTACATCATCAGCTTTTTTGATTACTTCTTCCATTATAATCTTACAGGCCTCTTCCACAAACTTCTCTCCTGCCTTTGAGTCCATTATTGGACCATTTAAGATGATTCCATCCACCAGAACAGCATTCTTCTTCTGGAGCATCTCCTGTTTGCAAGTCCCAACTGTAAGACAAATAACTCAGAGTAAGACCTGGATAACTAAATCATCAACTGAAGGAAATAATTAATTAAAATAACATGTTCTCTTTGCTGCAGGTTTAGTTAGCTTAAGAAAAAAAAAAGCACATGGAGTTTTCACAGGCACAGAAATCCCAGATTTTGGTGGTGTCTGCAAACACCCAACCTGATGCATTACTTCAGACTCAGGATGTTACAAGTAATAACAGCCTGGTGTATGGTACCTACTGCTTTCTGTAGCACACAGCAGCATGAGGCACCTTCGAGCAGGAAAACACAGTTCTTGCCTAGAAGGTGATGCAGAAATTGAGTGCAAGATAACAGACATTTGTAACTGAAAAGGTTTCTCTTCACACATCATCCCTCTTGCTCTCCTTTCTGCATGAATAAAACTTTCAGCTTCATTTCACAGAATCATAGAATGGTAAGGTTGGAAGGGACCTCAAAGCTCATCCAGTTCCAACCCCCTGCCATAGGCAGGGACACCTCCCACTAGCACAGGTCACTCAAGGCCTCCTCCAACCTTGCCTTGAACACCTCCAGGGAGGGAGCAGCCACAACCTCCCTGGGCAACCTGTGCCAGTGTCTCACCACCCTCACTGCAAACAACTTCCTCCTAACATCCACTTTCAATCTCCCCTCTGCCACTTCAAACCCATTGCCCCTTGTCCTGGCATTACCTTGTCAATAGTCCCTCCCCAGCCTTCCTGTAGCCCCCTTCAGATCCTGGAAGGCTACTCTAAGGTCTCCTGGAAGCCTTCTCTTCTCCAGGCTGCAGAGCCCCAACTCTCTCAGCCTGTCCTCACAGCAGAGCTGCTGCAGCCCTCTCAGNTAAGTGCCATCAGTCACTAAGTAATTAGCTGTGCAGGGGATCTTGTTCATTCACTTCTCCAGTGATGATCTCTTTCCTATCCCTCTCCTTCATCTGAGACACTCTCCTGCTGTGTTCCATAAACATGTTGCTACTTTCTCCTTTATGTTCCTTCTTCAAAGCACATCTAAGATGCTTCCATGACACTGGCCAATAGCAGCAGCAACATATCTGTTCCCTGTATTGATTTCATATGCTCAGATCAGGACTTCCCTTTTAATCAGCATGAGGATAAAGATGAAAGTGAGACATTTGGAGATATCAGGGGAACTGATATTGTAACAGTATAGCACTGAGAGAAGTGGTAACTACTATATCCCAATTATCTGGGTTACAGGCAGTATCTGCTCACTATCTCACCTCAGAACAGTTGATCTATGAAGCCAGACAGTATTGCCTTGAAGGACTCCCTTCATCTACAGTAAAGATGGTGGAAGGGTAAAAACATAGGAAAGAAAATGTTCTATACTCAAAACAATTTTGTCTTCAAGAACAACCCCAGGGAGCAGGATAGGTTGGGGAGTGAGCTGTTGGAAGGCAAAAGGGAACAGGATTTGGAGGTCCTAGTGGATGGGAGGGTGACCATGAGCCAGCAGTGTGCTCTGGTGGCCAGGAGGGACAATGCCATTCTGGGATGCATTAGAAGAGCTGTGATTAGGAGGTGGAGAGAGGTTCTCCTGCCCCTCACTCTGCCCTGGTGAGGCCACATCTGGAGTCCTGTGTCCAGTTTTGGGCCCCCCTGTTCAAGAGGGAAATAGAAGTGCCGGAGAGAGTCCAGCACAGAGCCACAGAGATGCTGAAGGGAATGGAACAGCTCTGTTAGGAGGAGAGCCTGAGGGAGCTGGGGCTGTGCTGCTGGGAGAGAAGGAGACTGAAAGGTGACCTCAGCAATGGGTATAAAGATGTAAAGGTGAGTGCCAGGAGGCTGGAGCCAGGCTCTGCTGATTCATGCCCAGTGACAGGACAAGGGGCAATGGGTGGAAGCTGAGGCATAGGAGCTTCCTTGTGAATCTGAGGAGGAATTTTTATCCTGTGAGGGCCCTGGAACAGGCTGCCCAGGGGGGTTGTGGAGTCTCCTTCTCTGGAGATATTCAAAACCCTTCTGGATGTGTTCCTGTGTGATCTGGTCTAGGAGATGCTGCTCTGGCAGGGAGGTTGGACTGGATGAGCTTTGGAGGTCCCTCCCAGCCCCTGACATTCTGTGGTTCTGTACTCTCTGATTGGAAACAGTGAAGCAGAAGCAGGGTAACTTTTTCACAGGTCTAATAAAACAACTGAATTTCCAGGAGACTGTCAGGCACTGCAGGCTGACACATACATCATGCTTATCATAATTACAGTTCCTCATGAGCAAAAGCATATAGAACAACAATGCTGCCTAGGAAGGTGCATGGATTCAAGCTCCTGTGACAGAAGCCCTGCCAGTCCCATGAGGTTTTATTTACTGATGACTCAAAGAAGCTCTTCAGTTCACTTTTCTTACTAAGGCAGATATGAGAAAAAAGATAAAACTCTAACATGAGACAGAATCTCAGGTTTCATATAACACTGATGACAAAATGTGACTCCCATCCTCTATTCTTGAAATTACTTCTCTTTTTAAACCCAGTGGCCTAAGTTTTGTTAAACAGAGTAGCCTTTGGCACATTTCTACAGGAAAGGCATAAATGTTCTTTTGGAACAGATACAGAACAAACAGCTAAAGTGTTTTACATCTTCAACAGGCAAAGAGATGCCTGTTGAATCACAGGTGTCAAAGTCATCAATTCTCATCATAAAATGGTAAGGTTGGAAGAGACCTCAAGGATCATCTAGTTCCAACCCCCTGCCATAGGCAGGGACACCTCCCACTAGCACAGGGCACTCAAGGCCTCCTCCAACCTGGCCTTGAACACTTCCAGGGAGGTTGTGGAGCACAGAATCACCCAACGTGATCTTTGATCACGTTGGGTGATTCTGTGCTCCACAGCCTCCCTGGGCAACCTGTGCCAGTGTCTCACCACCCTCACTGCAAACAACTTCCTCCTAACATCCACTTTCAATCTCCCCTCTGCCACTTCAAACCCATTGCCCCTTGTCCTGGCATTACAAGACCTTGTCAATAGTCCCTCCCCAGCCTTCCTGTAGGAAGGCTTTCCAGCACACCACAGCAGAGGCACTGTACAGAAACTGCAGCTTTGAAAGAGTCTTAGAGGTTTCTCTCTGGCAAGAGAAGCTAAGAGGTCAGCTTTACAGGACACAAAACATGAGGTATTAACAAGGAATCAGAAGGCATCACCTCTTTGCACAGACAGAACAAAAAGGTTTTTAATTGAGACTTATCTATTTGATAAGTAGCTGCCTTAACTATTCACTGCAGCTCAAGTGCCTTTAAAAAAATAAGAAGTAGCAGCCTCAACACCACCTGCATCACCTGGGGATGCTACCATCTCCAAGTCTGCCTAAGATGCTTTGTTTCTATGACAAAGGTGTCAGCATCCAAGAAAACTACATAGAATCATAGAATGGTAAGGTTGGAAGGGACCTCAAAGATCATCCAGTTCCAACCCCCTGCCATAGGCAGGGACACCTCCCACTAGTACAGGTCACTCAAGGCCTCGTCCAACCTGGCCTTGAACACCTCCAGGGAGGTTGTGGAGCACAGAATCACCCAATGTGATCAAAGATCACTTCTTCAGACAACTCCAAACTCTTCTTTACTGTAAAAGAAATCTGCTTCCTCTTGGTTGGTTAAAGAGGAAAACTAAGTAGACAGTGGAAGTCTGAATTTCCATAATACTTTTCCTTTTTAGCACATCTTTTAAAAGCTCCTGTGACCAATTTATCATCTTTTAGATATCTCCAGAAAGATTCAAGGTGGACTTTTTGTCTCACAGTATTCAACTTAAAGTGCAAGCCTTTCACATTCTCTTAAAAAAAAAAAAATACATTGAAGTATTATTTTTTCTGAAGTGCTCAAAGCATTTTATAGGAATTTTGCACCTTTTACATGTGTCTTAAATGTGCCTGATTGCATAGAAGGAACATGGCCAATATGAAGCTCACTTTGTGGTAACAGCATCTTGTCACATCAACCTTTTTCAAAAAGAATGATAGGCAAACAATGTAGGAACGTGGCTGCAACAAACATACACTTGTCTGTTTAAGCTAACAAAAACAGACTGCTAAGCAGATTCAGAAAAGAGGCTTCTGCTATGAGGACAGGCTACAGGAGTTGGGGCTCTGCAGCCTGGAGAAGAGAAGGCTTTGAATAGCCTTCCAGTATCTGAAGGGGGCTACAGGAAGGCTGGGGAGGGACTAGTGACAAGGTCTTGCAATGACAGGATGAGGAGTAATGGGTTTGAAGTGGTAGAGGGGAGATTTAGACTGGATGTTAGGAGGAAGTTGTTTGCAGTGAGGGGGGTGAGACACTGGCACAGGTTGCCCAGGGAGGTTGTGGCTGCTCCCTCCCTGGAGGTGTTCAAGGCCAGGTTGGAGGAGGCCTTGAGTGACCTGTGCTAGTGGGAGGTGTCCCTGCCTGTGGCAGGGGGTTGGAACTAGATGATCCTTGAAGCCACTTCCAACCTTACCATTCTATGATTCCAGAAAGTGTAGCAAATGTAGTTTCATCCAAATGTCTCCAGGCAGGCTTGGAACAGAACTAAAATCTTACCAAATGGAAGTGCTTTAAATCTAGGACTAAGGATTACTGGTTGTTCAGGATATCCTCCAGCAAAAGAGATGACTTGGCCCTGCTCCTCCAGCAGGAGGGATGACTTGGTCCTGCTCCAATTGAAGGCAACCAGGCAATCCTCTACACTGTTCTTGTGAGAGCTCACTTGGAGTGAGGTCCTGCATCCAGTTCTGGAACCTCTATTACAAGAAAGATCTGGAGGTGCTGGAGTGTGTCCAGAGAAGAGCTACAAGGATGCTCAGAGGGCTGGAGCATTTCTCCCATCAAGACAGGTTGAGAGAGTTGGGGTTGGAGAGGAGAAGTTCTGAGAAGACCTTATTGTGGCCTTCCAATATCTGAAGGGGCCTACAAGAAAGCTGGGGAGGGACTTTTTAGGCTGTCAGGTAGCAATAGGACTAAGGGGGATGGATCCAACCTAGAGGGGGAGCTAGATTTAGATGTTAGGATGAAGTTCTTCAGCACAAGAGTGGTGAGACACTGGAACAGGTTGCCATGGGGGTGGTGGAAGCCTCAGCCCTGGATTTTAAGGCCGGATTAGATGTGGCTCTGGACAACCCCAGTGTGAGGTGTCCCTGCCTCTGGCTGGGGGCTTGGAACTAGATGATCCTTGAGGCCCTTTCCAACTCCAGCAATTCTGTGATTCAGTCCCTGGCTTCAGAAAGAGCAAAAATCAAGACTGTAATTCTCACATTTCATACTGAATGAAACCTTCAATTACAGAAGCCTGAGGATTTCCAAACAGCATTTCATTTTTTATAATCAATAGTATTTTTTCAAGCAGAAAACATACATTAGAGCTGAAATAATGTACAGTGATCTAGGTTTTTTTTTTTTTTTTCTTTTAGATGTGTCTATATCTTTACATATGCACTACCAAGTGGTTTAAAAGCTGCAGCTGTGTTTCCACAAACATGCAGACACTTCCACTGCTAAATTCTTGCACCACAAAGAAACTGGAGCCTGGCACTTGCCACGTTCTGGCAACAGTTGTGAGAAAAAAACAAAACAGGCAAAAAGATTTACTGCTCACAATGCAAAGGTAGAAGCTGAAGGGGATGGTTATGAAAGAGTATCATGTGCTTGGATGCCTGAGCCAAATCCTGCTCAGCTTACTCTGTCCTAGCACCACCAACTACCCAAGCCAATGCAAAAGAAATCAGCCTTTGTTCAAAGCCTGTTTGGTAAGAATTGCTCTAATTGCCAGCACCAACCAGAAACAAATTTTAAGTTTCTCATCCTGTAGGATCTAGTTGAGGTTTTTCTTTCCAAAGAGCTCAGGATTTTCTTTCAGTGTGTCCAGTGGGGAAAAAGTGAACTTCTGTGTCACACCATCACTGTGCTGCCATAGTGTGCATCAAAGAGTTACACCACAAATCTGTCCCATATTATGCAGCTCTATGAGTCCTTTGGCATACATCATCTTTAAAGGTACTTTTGTTTCTTTAAGCCCTCCTTCCTCTAGGTCAATGACTCTGCTGGTTTGAGGCTAATTGGAATATTTTAATGGAGAAAATTAGATGATAGGCTGTGAAATGCAAACAGTGGTGATGTCTGCTTCACTCATAGGCTTGCTGAGATGGATAAGAATGAGGACACAAACAGAGATAACTCAGAGAGTCTCTCTCTAGCTGCTGTGTCTGCTGGCCTCTCTGCTAACCTAACTAACCACTCTGCTTCTAACCTCCCTTGCCCATCCTCCAAACTCACCTTGCACATAAGGCAGACCATGGGGTAAGGTAGAGGGGTGGGGAGAAGGTGGAAGGGTGGTTGGGAGCCCCTTCTGGGGACTCTGATTTCTGGCAGGGGGATTGTGTTTCTGTATTCCCTTTAACTTGTCTATGTCTGTAACTATTCCTGTCTATTGTGTATATCTCTGCTTGTACATTGTGCTGAGCTGTAAATAGAGCTTCAGTCCTTAACTTCCAGCTGGCTGAGTCTAGTCTGGGGGATTTTACAAAGTGTGGGGGGTTGGAGAACTCCCAAACCATCACAGTGACTGAAGTAAAGCCACTCAACTCTTAAGGCAAATAATGTTGTTCTTCAGTAAACTGATTACCCAGACATGTTGCCATGTAAAGGAGATGAAGGTTTCTCAGAATTTAGTGTATGTTGACTTGGTGTTCTGGTAAAACCTTCTATATGCAAAACAAGTTGAGTGCTTCCCTTCAGAAAGTCTTCAAGAGCCCTGCTCTCTCCTCTTGAACACAGAAATCCTCCCCAGCTGAAAATGCAGACCTGTTCTTTATTACAGAGCAGGAACAGAGGAAAACCTAAGTGCTTGTGTGCAGACCCAAAGGTCCCTCAATAGACTGAGCACACTGAGCACTGAACCACAGCACTGCAAACAGGCCCTGTTCTCCATCCCAAGCCTGAATTTCTCATTCTGACAGGAAATGTTGGGAGGAGAGAGAGAGAGAAATCTGGACAGCAACCCTGGCAAGGAATATCTGACAGAGAATATAAGCTCTGTGATAAGAGAGAAGTTTTGCTTTCAGAGATCTCTCCAGTCTTGCACAAGTGAATGCTCACTAAATGCTGTGCCCATTTACTACATGCCCAACACTTGCTATGCAAAAGAGGACTCAGTAGGGTAGGCAAAACAAAAATTAAATACAAAGAGAAGCAGCTAAGAAACAAGAAATAGGAATTTTTATGCAGCCAAACCTCCAGAATTGATGTTAATATTTAGCACCTTCTTGGTGTCCTCAGTCAGTAACTGCAGGGATGATTCATGCTGTAACATTTCCAATTAGGAAGAAAGGCTGTGGAGAATTAAATTCACCTTGATGTAAAGCTGAGGAACAGCAGACATCAACTACGAAATGGAAATCCCAACTCTGAGCCCCACTGAGATTCTCCCAGCTCTCATGTTCTCATTTTTAGCATCTGCCAGCAGTGTAAGAAGTGTCTGAGGACTGAAAAATAGAAGCCATTGTGTGAGTTGCACACTGCTGATGGACATTTGATACATCTTCTGTTTTCTGCAGGAAGCTGGAAGTGTTTGCAACATCCAAACCAGTCACAAGGCACAGTGCACGGGACAAAGGTAACAGCTTCAGGAGGCTGAGTTCACAACATCACAGAATGTCAGGGGCTGAAAGGGACCTCCAAAGCTCATCCAGTCCAGGCCCCCTGCCAGAGCAGATCACACAGGAACACATTCAGGCATGTTTGGAATATCTCCAGAGAGGGAGACTTCACAACCTCCCTGGGCAGCCTGTTCCAGTGCTCTGTCACCCTCATGGTGGGGGGAATCCTCCTCATGCTTAAATGAAACTTTCTATGCCTCAGCTTCCACCCATTGTCCCTTGTGCTGGCATTGGGCATCACCCAGCAGAGCCTGGCTCCAGCCTCCTGGCACTCACCTGCACATCTTTATAACCATTGCTGATGTCACCTCTCAGCCTCCTCCTCTCCCAGCAGCACAGCCCCAGCTCCCTCAGGCTCTCCTCCTAACAGAGCTGTTCCACTCCCTTCAGCATCTTTGTGGCTCTGTGCTGGACTCTCTCCAGCACTTCTATGTCCCTCTTGAACTGGGGGGCCCAGAACTGGACTCAGTGTTCCAGATGTGGCCTCAGCAGGGCAAAGTAGAGGGGCAGGAGAACCTCTCTCCACCTCCTCACCACAGCCCTTCTAATGCACCCCAGAATGGCATTGCCCCTCCTGCCCACCAGAGCACATTGCTGGCTTATGGTCACCTTCCCATCCACCAGGACTCACAAGTCCTTCTGCCCTCTCCAACAGGTGAGTCCCCAACCCATCCTGCTCCCTGGAGTTGTTCTTTCCCAGGTGCCAGACTCTACACTTGCCCTTGTTGAATTTCATTCCATTTCTCCCTGCCCACCTCTCCAGCCTGTCCCAGCCTGGCTGAATGCCAGCACAGCCTTCTGCTGTGGCAGCCACTGCACCCAGTTTGGTGCCATCAGCAAACTTGCTGACAGTGCACTCTGTGCCCTCAGCCAGGTCACTGATGAATATATTGAACAGAACTGGTCCCAGCACTGACCCCTGAGGGACTCCACTAGTCACAGGCTTCCAACTGGACTCCATCCCATTGACCACAACTCTCTGGCTTCTTTAACTAGTTCCCAATCCACCTCACTACTCCATCACCCAGACCACACTGCCTCAGGTTAGCTATGAGGATGCTGTGGCAGACAGTGCCAAATGCTTTACTGAAATCAAGATAAACCACATCCAGTGCTCTACCATCATCAATCCACCTGGTTACATCCTCATAGGAGGTTATGAGGTTGGTCAAACATGACTGCCCCTTTGTCCAACCATGCTGACTGCTCCCAGTGACCTTCTTGCCCTTGATATGGCAAAGCACAGCACTGAGGATAAGCTGCTCCACTATCTGGCAGAGTTCAGACAGAACTGATCAATGTGTGACCCACATAAAAGGATTTCACTGGGATGAAAGTACAATTGTGGGGCTTTTTTTTCCACCAAGTGGAAGTTGTGTAGCTTGAAAGAGTCCACAACAACCTATTATTTCCTGCAAGAGCTGTAATTTCAGTCATAACAGAAAAACAAATCTCAACTCCAATCTTTCAAAAAGAAATGTAGCTAAGCAAGCAGTAATTTACTACAAGTTAGTTTTCTGTGATTAAATGCAAGTTAAAAACATTTAAAAAATAGATGAAGTGTTGAAATTTCAGTTAAGAGGTTCACAACTATGTTAGAGTCAGAGCTTTTTTTCCCCCCCCCATGCTTTTTCTTACCATCACAAACACCACAATATCTTCTGTTTTCTACAAAGATTTCCAGTTTACAGCTCGCTGATTTACATCTACAGCATTGCTCTGAGAGAGGTCTTTATTTACCAACATGGAGAAGCTAAAGCATAGTAAACAATCCCAAGCACAACTCCAGGCTGGGAGGGGAATGGCTGAGAGCAGCCCTGAGAACAGGACCTGGGGGTATGGGGTGCTGAAAAGCTCAAGATGAGGCTGCAGTGTGAGTGCAGCCCAGACAGCCAACTGTGTGCTGGGCTGCAGCAAGTGCAGTGTGGGCANCTGAACTAGCTCCTACGCAGACATTCATCACTTATTAGCAGATTAGATGCAGCAAAGTAATACAATGCAGTTTCAGATTGGAGCAAGCTGCCTTTTACAGGCCATTAGAATGTTGCTGGTGACATCACCAAAGGCCAAGCACAAGGGTGAGTGACTCAGTACAGCTGTGAGCCTATCACCCAGATCACACCTGCCTTGATTTAAGTACTTTTGAGAAACCATTTTGTGCTGGTTTTAAGCTAACTGGAATATTTTCATGAGAAGTTGGATTATTGGTTGTGAAAAGAAAATAATGATGAAGAGATCCATCCAGAGGGAGCTGGACAGGCAGGCATAAGCCAACCTCAGGAGGTTCAACGAGACCAAGGGCAAGGTCCTGCAGCTGGGTCAGGGCAACCCCAAGCATCAACATAGGCTGGGCAGTGCCTGGCTGGAGAGCAGCCCCGAGGAAAGGGACTTGTGGGTGCAGGTGGATGAGAAGCTCAACATGAGCCAGCAGTGTGCACTTGCAGCCCAGAGAGCAACCAGAGCCTGGGCTGCAGCAAGAGCAGTGTGGACAGCAGGGTGAGGGAGGGGATCCTACCCCTCTGCTCTGCTGAGACCCCACCTGGAGTGCTGCATCCAGTTCTGGAGCCACTGGGACAAGAGGGATGTGGAGGTGCTGGAAGGTGTCCAGAGAAGGGCCACAAGGATGCTCAAAGGAGCTGCTCTGCTGTGAGGACAGACTGAAAGAGTTGGGGCTGTTGAGTTTGGAGAGGAGAAGGCTCCCAGGTGACCTTCTTGTGGCCTTCCAGTATCCGAAGTGGGCTACAAAAAAGCTGGGGAGGGACTTTTTGAGATCATAGATGATAGGACTGGGGGCAATGGAGGAAAGTTGGAAGTGGGGAGATTCAGCCTGGAGGTGAGGAGGAAGTTCTTCAGCATGAGAGTGGTGAGAGCCTGGCATGGGCTGCCTATGGAGGTGGTGGAAGCCTCATCCCTGGAAGTGTTTAAGGCCAGGCTGGATGAGGCTGTGACCAGCCTGATCTAGTGTGAGGTGTCCCTGCCCATGGCAGGGGGTTGGAACTGGATGCTCCTTGTGGTGCCTTCCAACCCTGACTGATTCTGTGATGTCTGTCATTCATTGGTGTGCTGAGAGGGATAAGAAGTCAAAGAGCTTTGCTTGCTTTTGTTATTGTCTGAGACAGAGAGTGAGAAAAAGCAGCAGTAGCTTTGAGCCCTTCTGGGCTGTTTCTTTGTCCAGGAAAGAAGTTTGGATTTCTCCATTATTACTAATTTGTATAGAGCTGTAAATACAGTGTATATATGCTTGTATACTTTGTTATGCTGTAAATATGGCTTCATCTTACTTCCAAACCATCTGAGTTAGTCTGGTACATTTCAAATAGCAGTCAGGGGGAGGTGAAAGTTCCTAACCCACCTCACACTTCTAAGCTGCCAAAAGCCAAGCTGCTGGGGGGCAATACACACTGTTGGCAAGTGCTGGCAGAGGACCCTGGCAGTCCTTTTTGAAGGCAACAGACTGGATAATGCCTCCTATAATCACAGATCTGACCATGCCATGCATGCCAGGACTCACCAATGCAATCCATGTCTCACCAAGGTAGCTGAAAGAGGTCAAGACCCCACACCACTTGGAGTCTGGCAGCACCCACATCTCCCATTTTTCCTCCAAGGAAGGCAGAAGGTGGGTAACTTATTTTGGAGGCTCTTTTCTGACCAGGCCAAAACTTTAAATCAGCCATTTGAGATCTGCATGGGCACTGCAACTAAATACCTGGTACATACAGTATTTGCTGCTTGGCCTTTCCATTGTTACATGATATATTGCCTCTGAAGAGGGCACAATGATTTCACAGAATCA
>WBNM01044081.1:3803-22171 GCA_013399055.1 Ramphastos sulfuratus | reverse complement strand
TTTGCCCAGTTTGCCCATATTAGGTGAAGCTGAGGCTTTTGTGGCCACCACCCCCAGCTCAGAAGGAGGGGGGGGCAGGGGAGCATGCCTGGGCAAGCCAGGACATGTACAAGCCCACCTTGGCCTTTTCAGGCCTACCACGACACTAGTGGGGCTTCCAACTTCTCTGGCCTGTACAGGGCTATCACAGGTCACCATCACAGCTCTCCCAGGAGGGTGACTGGAGGTAGTTGAAGAACATGTTTCAGAGCATAGACCACTCACAGAGCTCGAAGGGAACTTGTAGAACATTGATCCTGGCAAAGATTGAAAGTGCATTCACTGATACCAAAATGAGGCCAGCTCTCAGGCCATTCTTTCTCCCATGTGAGGGATCTTTAGCTTGGAGAAGAGGAGATTGAGAGGTGACCTCAGCAATGTTTGTAAATATGTAAAGGGTGAGTGCCAGGAGGCTGGAGCCAGGCTCTGCTTGGTGATGCCCAATGACAGGACAAGGGGCAATGGGTGGAAGCTGAGGCATAGGAAGTTTCATTTAAACATGAGGAGGATTTTTTTCCCTGTGAGGGTGACAGAACACTGGAACAGGCTGCCCAGGGGATTTGTGGAGTCTCCCTCTCTGGAGATATTCAAAACCTGCCTGGAGTTGTTCTTGTGTGATCAGGTCTAGGTGATCCTGCTCTGGCAGGGGGTGGGGGGTGGACTGGATGAGCTTTTGAGGTCCCTTCCAGCCCCTGACATTCTGTGATTCTGTGACTCAGGAGGTAACCTGCCCGGATAAGCTGGGCATTGATCCTGCCAGCTCTCCTGCAACAGCCCCTGCCGAGCTCAGGGAGGGATTGCATCCCACAGACACTTGGATCTTGATTCTGAGGTGTCATGAGCATTTTCTCACTTTTGTTTTACAGGCAGCCAGGTTGGTGTGAACATTTTTGCTCTTCACAGGAACCGGGATGTATGGCAGGATCCTGAGGTAATTTACTTCTATTGATACACTTCCATTGAGAAGAGGAATCATACAATCAACCAGGTTGGAAGAGCCTTCCAAGATCATTCAGTCCAACCTATCACCCAGCCCTAGTCAATCAACTAGACCATGGCACTAAGTGCCTCATTCAGTCTTGTCTTGAACACCTTCAGGGATGGTGACTCCAGCACCTCCCTGGGCAGCCCATTCCAATGCCAATCACTCTCTCAGTCAAGAACTTCCTCCTAATATCCAGCCTAGACCTCCCCTGGCACAACTTGAGACTGTGTCCCCTTGTTCTGTTGCTGGTTGCCTGGGAGAAGAGACATCCACTCTCTGTGAACAAGGCAGCCTGTGTCTCTCTGCCATGGTTGTTTTCATCCCTCTTATTCCAACAGTCCATATCTAAATGTAAAGTTCAATGAAGTTACCAAGTATCCTAAAGGCATTGAACGTGCCAAAAGTGCTGGGGAAGGGTGTTGAATAGTCTATCTATACATATGAAAACACAGGGATACTCAGACTGCTTTCAGCTGCCCTGGAGAGACTCAGGTAGCAGCATGGTATGACAAATTTCAAGCCCTCTGGACAGTGTGATCTCTTAAAGGCCTCAGGGAAAGAAATAGCTGGGAAACTTGAATGAGGGTGTGCATCTGCCTCTCTCCAGTGGCTGTTTGGAGACCCAGGATCAGGCATCTCAGGACTGCAGGGAGTCTGACTTGATCATTGCTGCCATGAATGAGAAAAAACATGCAGGAGTACTGGGTGCTGTAGTGGGTGATTTGGGTATCTTCACGATGAAGATCCACACAGCAAGCAGTGTCCTCTTCTCATCCATCCAGTGGCTTTGTAAAGAGATGCCTGTCAGCTGCAGCTCTGCCAATAACAGTAGAGGCCAAATTTAGCCCTACCTTGGGAAAGGGAATCACAGAATCACAAAATGTTAGAGGCTGGAAGGAACCTTGGAAGATCATCTAGACCAACCCTCCTGCCAGGGCAGAGTGGGTCACACAGGAAAGCATCCAGGCAGGTGTTGAGTGTCTCCAGAGAAGGAGACTCCACAACCTCTCTGGGCAGCCTGTTCCAGAGCTTTGTCACCCTCACAGTGAAAAAGATTTTCCTTATGTTCACATTGAACCTTCTATGCTCCAGCTTGCATCCATTGCCCCTTGTCCTATCATTGGGCATAACTGAGCAGATGCTGGCTCCATCCTCCTGACACTCGCCCTTTACATATTTAGAAACATTAGTGAGGTCATCTCTCAGTCTCCTCCTCTCCAAGCTAAAGAGCCCCAGCTCCCTCAGCCTTTCCTCAGAAGGGAGATGTTCCACTCCTTTAATCATCTTTGTGGCTCCGCACTGGACTCTTTCAAGCAGTTCCCTGTCCTTGATGGTGCTCATATCAGACCAAACACTGACCAAATGGACTTTATTGCTCCCACAGATTTATGATCCCCTGAGGTTTTCTCCAGAGAACTCATCACAGAGGCACTCCCATGCTTTCCTGCCTTTCTCTGCTGGATCCAGGTGGGAAATCCTTCATCCCCCTCCTTCCCCATAGGCTGCCTTGCATGCGAGACCTAGCCCAGAGTCAAGGTCCTGAAACTAACCCTTCCTCAGTGCCAATGAGGCAAGTTAGCCTGTTCAACTCAAGCAGGCTTTCCACAGCAGGATCTCCACCACTCTCAGCTCTAAAGTGTTTCCCACACCCTAAGTTTTGTGGTTGCTGAAAGGTTTCACACATCTTTCTCATAGATTTGCTGAGATGTTTACATTGTCTGTTGCCTACATTGGGAGCACAGGCTCCCTGATTTAGAGGTGAATACCCAGATCAACTCACAGCCATCTGAGTCTAAATTTCTTTAGTTTCCCTTCTGTGTCAATAGACAGATGCATGATAGTAAGGTTTCAGTGGCTTGCAAGAGGAGATACTCCACGTGGAGCCAAAAATAACCTGCCAGAGCTGTCTGGGATTTTAGTTGGATCCATTCAGCACTCTCTAGTGAAGCAAACCCCAATTCTCTCAATCTCTTTTTTTTTTTTTGATGCTTATTAACAAAAACTAGCAATACCTTACTGCAAAGCTGGGTGCATTTTGATGTGTCATAAGGGGGTTCCTGGATAAGATGTGGAGTCATCGTCACAGCAGCTGGAAGTCCCCCAGCTCTGAGGTGGGCTGAGCCCAGCTAAGGCTCCATCAGGGATGAAGGCTGCAGTAGGAGCATTTGTCATTCTTTTCTCAGGAACTGCATCGGGCAGCACTTCGCCATGAACAAGATGAAGGTGGCTCTGGCCCTGACTCTGCTCCGCTTTGAGCTCCACCCTGACCCGTCCAAGCCTCCCACACTCATACCACAGATCACCCTCAGGTCTGGCAATGGGATCTACTTGCATCTGAAGAAGATCCACTGACCCTGTGGAGTACCACAGGGAGAGGCAAGCACTTTTCAACGATCACCCTTCACCCAGAATTTCAAGAGGGTAGCACTGAACATACTCTCCCTGACCATCTCAGATCTCTCTCACATTAATCTGTTTCCACACTGCCAGCCAGAGGGGCATCCTCAGACACACACTGAATTCAAGCAGGTCCAGGTCCCATCCTTGCACCGCCAACAACACCACCCAGGGGGTTTTGCAACCTTCATCTCCATGGGCATGCTGCATGTCCTACTCATCTCCTCACCTTCAACCTGCCCTTGAATACTGCTGGGCAAGACTTTTGTCCCTTGCCTGTGTATTTGCAGCATTGCCGGCTCCCTGCTTGGGCATGGGTGTGGACAATGCTGGTGTGGTTTGCACGGCTGTCTACAGCCTGGGCACTGCCTGAGCAGGATGGCCCTCCCCTGCCTCCAGCCTGGGTGTGCTAGGGCAGGAGGACTTGCTCTGCCCTGCAGCCACATGACATATTCACACACCACCCTCAAATTATTTTCCCTAATCCACCCTGGGGCTGGCACTGTGCCCACCATTATGGAGACAAAGACAAGTGGGGTTTTCTGCCCCAGCAATGAACTTCCTTGAGCTAAGGGTGCACAGGAGCTGGCACAGAGACATGTCACCAGCTGGCCTGGAGAAAGCACTCACTGCCCTCAAACCAGTGTATGATCATCTCTGCCCTCCTCTTCTCTTTGAAATGAGAATAAAGCCCTGTGGGGATACTCCCCAAGCATGTCTGCAGCTTTCTTTGTATTTGGGGGCCAAAGGGATGAGCCCTGACAACCCAGAGGCAAGCCCGTGCCTAAGGGTGCAGCCCTTTGCATGTTTTCTCAAGCCTCAAGGGCTGGTCCAGCAGATTTACCTCCCTCCAACCCCACCGAGCCTGAGGAGCCTGTTTCCATCCCTCCCACAGCATGGGTCACCAATCACTCCCTTCTGCTTCCGGGAGTTTCTATGGTAAAGAAACAGCTGAAATCACCTGGGGTCAAGCAAAGCAACTGCTGGTGGCAAGAGCAAGATCAGCTTGAAGGGGAAAAAAAAAAAAAAAAAGCCCGAAGAGGGATCACGAGTCCATCTCAAGTCAATGCCGATGCTGAGAACTGACCACTCAGTACATGAGTGAGGCGCCCAAGGGGTGTGGGTGGGTACTGGCCCTGGGGCTAGACTTATTTTAGGTGTGTATTTCGGCCAACCACAGGCCAGGAGGGACCATCAGGATGAGCCGCAGGTCCGGGGTGGGAAATGGATCACTAGGTGGCAGTGAGAGACCCAGGAAAACACGGAGTCCTCCCTGCTCCTTGGGCTTGACAGGGAGCGTGGCGAGCCCCACTGGGGCAGCTGATGGGCTCCGCCCCTGGGGGCACCTCATGGCCGTTGTCATCACAAACAATCACAGTTGTGCAGGGCAGCAGAGCTGGCGCCACTGCATGACAGTCCTCAGCACAGGGGTGGTGGTACCCACAGCACAGACAGAGCCTGGCACTGCAAGGGCCTGAGCACTCAGCAAGTATTGGGGAAAACTGAGGCATGGAAGGCTGCGTAGCCACCATGCTGTGGTGAGAGACCAGGCTGTTTGTCCAGTATTGACCCATGCTATAGCATCAGCAGCACCACTGCAGGCACTAACGTAGCCAGGCTGTGTCAAACCTGTCTGGGCAGCTCATCTTTGCTGATGGCTAGATGAGGACAACCAAATCTGAGCATCTCCACATCTGAATAAACCCCCATAGTGCCCTTTTCCCCATCTCCCACCTGCTACATCCTCAGTTTGAGAAACAACATTCCTCTAAGGCTGGATGCAGACCTTGGTGTTGGCTGTCTCAGGGACAGGGATGCTGTGACCACCCAGCAAGGTGTAACTTACATTTAGTTTGCAAGGCTGCTGGTGACTGAGTTACACTTCTCCTGACCCCACACTTCCCATTCCCACAAAGAAACTGGGGGCAAGTTGCGTAGATGCTGCTGCCATCACCCTTACACTGCTGCTGGGCTCTGTCTGGTCTCAAAGATCAGTCTACAGCTCTCCTCTTGCTCCACTCCAGCACAGCGAGGCCGTTGGAGGGCAGCAGTTTGATGCAGCTTGTCATTAGCAACCCCATTTGTCAGACATTTCACCCACCCATCCAGGATCAAGCAAGGCACCCTGCAGCTCTGATCATCCACCCTCTGGCTTGTGATCCAAGAAACAAGTCTGGAGAGGATTTGGCCACAAAGAACCAGCCTGTTGTTCTTGATGGTGGGTTGCAAAGGAAACTAGGTGGCACCTAAAGATGGCCCTACAGCATCTTCTGCTTCGGGCATGGAGGGATAAGGCCAGAGCAGAAGTTAGATCTGATGCCTATCCCTCTCTCCATATGGTGCCCTGCTTGTTCTCCCAACCCTCTGTTTTGAGGCTATCACCCCATTCACTGCCATGACCAAGGCTGCCTGTTTGGTTTCCAAGAGTCCTCCTGCCTGTTACAAATGGCCAACCCCCAACCATTTCCAGTGGAGACCTTCCCTGAAAAAAAAACAAACCACTCTGGAAAAGATACTCAGGAAAGTGAGGAGCAACTGCTACCATTTTAAATGCTAAAGTTAGGATCATCATTCCATGCAGATCTGACAACAATTGAGGTAACTTGAGCCACACACTTTATAAAGTCTCTCCCCATTAAGAATCACATCTAGTGTGATTACCTTCAGACTGTTTGCAGGCTGAAGGACCAAAGCTTTTGGGGGTAAGATCTTGCAGCACCAATACATCATAGAGCCATAATGCAGTGGCAACCAGGAGAAAATTCTGCTGCTTTTCAGCTTATCCAGGTCAAACCAGGCAACCCAAACAACACCCCCCGCCCTGCCTTCAAATACTGGCACTTTCTGGACAGCAGCATGTTCAAGATAACCTCTTCTGCCAAGTCACCACTAAACAGCTTCAAGAGCAGCAAAAAGCAGCGTGAAGAGCCAGGCAGCACCCAGTGACACAGATCTAATCACCCGAGCATTTGCCCCAAATGTCTCCCTCCCAAGCAGTGACATTTCTGCGCTGTCTTGGCTCTCTGCCTCCATCACCATGACTACAGCAGTCACCAATCCACAGGCGAGTCCTTCCAGGGTACCACCAAACCCTCTGGGAGATGCTACAAGAGCCAGCCCCTTTGGCAGGAAGACACTTCAGGGACCTGAGGACAACCCGCAGCACCAAGGGAAAAAAAAAAAAAAAAAAATCCCTTTTTAATTCTTTCCTTCCCCTTTCTTTTTTTTTTTTTTTTCTTCTTTTCTGAAGCACAAACAATGGAGCTAAAAGGTTGGGTATCAGGCCGATAATCGTGAATGACGTGTCGTTATTACACACCACACATCCATTATCTCCCACTCCAGCCATGTCACAGGCGGCTGGAGGAGGGCAGATAACGGGGTGCCTTCATGCAGATGGCTTATTATCAGGATGTTCCAGGAGGGGCTTTAAGACAGTTAGTGATGCTGTTTGCCAGTTAAAGATTAGAGACCCCAGAGAATAATTAACAATCCCAAAACCCAGTTTTTNCCCCTCCCCATCCCCCATCCTCTTTAATCTATTCACTCTAGCAGGTGTAATAAAGCGATAAGGATGGGCTCCAGGGATGTTTGTTTGGCTACTACGGGTGTATAAACCAACAATGGATGGTATTTTACTTCTGCCTTTCAGTGCCTTGAATCAAGACCAAAAACTTTGCAGCCACACACCATTCTCCCTGATCCCACCTGGGTGACTGGGCTCCTTCCCTAGCCTAAAGGATTGCAGTGGTGGATAGGCTCTTTTTCACTTCTGGAGGTCCAAATTACCTTGTTTTGGTGTAGAGGCACCTGATGCCAGGACATAAACCCAAGGCTATGTTGTTCAGGGACAAGGCTAGAGCTGGTGGTCCTTCCAGAAGTGGTTTACTTGCACACAGCAAGTTTTTTAATTAAGCCACCTTGGAATAATTCCTATATCCTCAATGCCAGGCAGTGCTAACCAGCCTTTGCCAGTGGTGTAATGCAGCTATGCCCATTGATCTGTACACAGACATCCAAGGAATGAGGTAGGTATCCATCTGCCCAAAACACTCCAGGGTTGTGGTTACAGCTACAGCAGAAACATTGTACAATCATGGAATGCATAAGGTTGGAAGGGACCCTCAAAGGTCATCTTGTCCAATCCCCCTGCAGTGAGAAGGGACATCTTTAACTAGATCAGGTTGCTCAGGATCTCATCAAGTTTGACCACAAACTTGGTTAGAGCTTCACTAACCTCAAGACTGGGGATGTCTCAGGGTAAAGGTGGTTCACAAGATGCCCTCTCATCTAGGGGACCAGGAAATAAGTTGTACCCTCCTAATCCACAAAGGAAAGCTCTGACACATCTTGTACCAAGGTAGTAATGTGAAAACACCACTCCATCTTCTATCCAAAAGGAGGTCATCCAGTCCACAAGTCCCAATCCTGAACGTCTCCCTGAAGTCCATGTTTCAGAGATACTGATATTAATGAGTGAGGGGGTAGGATAGGGTACCCATGAGTGTCCCTCCCCTTTACTGGTGGGCATGGAGTGACTTGTGGGGGACATGATCACCCCCAAAACTGTGTGGAGAGAGGTGTTGGGGTGGATATGGCCCCCAGTCAAGTTGGCTCTGGGATTTCAAGAAATGCCACCAAGGTTGTTGGAGATACACATCACCTGGGGGCTACCAGATACAGCCCTGGCTCTGGAAGGCATCCCCAAGTTCACAGGGTCAACACTGTGAGTGGTGGCTGTGAGCACTGGGATGCCAGAAGTTGTCTTCCTGATCACACTCATCCTGCTAGGGAGGGATGAGACAGCACTGTGCTTTAAAGAGCATCCCAGGCCCTATCAGCAAGAGATGAGATATCCTAATTATGGCAGCACAGGCGAGGATCCAGGCCGTATCAGCCAGCACAGAAAGGTAAACAAGAAATATAACAATGGACCCTTAACACTCATTAGCTGTGTCAGATAATACCTCACTTTTCTCCCTTTGGGGCTTAAAATCTAATTAAGATTTCCCAACAATAAATTTCAGTTATGCTCGCTCCCTTTTGTTCTTTTTTTAGGATCACACCAAGAAGCAGGCATGAGCTGGCTGCATGGCTCACAGGAAGGCAGCCTGCTGTGCACAGCCAGCCTTCAGTCACGCTGGATGGACAAGGGAAACTGAGGCAGGATGGCATCACCAGCTCTGCGGAGCTGAGCTGACACCCTGGCTCTTGCAAAAGATGTTTTCCTCAGGATAGTGAACTCTGAAGGGCAACTTCTTGGGAGAAGACCAAGGGCACAGCTCTGCAGCCTGTCCAGGTCCCTCTGGATGGATCCCTGCCCTCTAGCAAGTCGACTGTGCCACACAGCTTGGTGCCATCTGCAAACTTGCTGAGGATGCACTGATTCCTCTGTCCATGTCACTGACAAAGATGTCAAACTCCACTGGTGCCAGCACTGACCCCTGAGGGAGCCACTTGGCACTGGTCTCCAGGTGGACATTGTGCCCTTGATCACCCCTCTCTGTGTGCCACCACCCAGCCAATTCCTTATCCCATAGTGCTCCACCCATCCAGTCCATGCTTTTCCAGTTTGGTGGCCAGGATGTCATGTGGGACAGAGTCAAACATCAAGGTTCCTAGGTTAGCTAAAAACGTGCAGCAGTAAAGCCCCATCCCTCTGCTTGCTCGGACCTACCACTGCAGAAGAAATCCATGGGGAAGGGACCCACTGAGCCCTCCCAGCACTCCAAAGGCAGGCGCTGCTCGGGTGTTTGTCAGACGTTCAGGGTGTGCACAGGGCAGGGAATAAACTCCCACTGTTACTCATTATAAGGATGTCACTTCTAACTCCTTTTGCAACAGAGAGGTAAACATTAATGGGCTCCCCCCCTCCTCTCACCACACCCCCAGCTCCCAGCCCCCAGCCCGAGTGCTGACGCGGCAGGAGCACGCAATGACTAATCCTCCTTAAACCCTGCTGAGCCAAGCATTACTGCTCAGCTCCGGGGAGCTTGTTTTTTCCAAACCAGATTGAGGTCTGGCACCTGCTAGAGAAGAGGCAGAGCAGCAGCACCCATCAGGGGCACGAGTGGAGAGGGCCAGGATCCAGTCTGGGGCTGGCTCAGCCTCCAGCTGCCCAAGGGAAGGTGATAGGTGGAAGCAGCTCTGCATCAATGTTGGAGATGGCAGCCTCTGCACACAAGGTCTTGATCCTCTTCTGTCTGCTCTCTTCTACCCCCCTGCAATTTCTCAGCTGCAGCTGTGATCTCTCTAAGATGAGCCATGAGGGTATTTTCAAAGCCCTTGCCTCCATGAAGCTGTAGGGGAAATGCCTTTCAGGGTGGATCTGTTACTGGAGGGCTCTTGTTTTGCTTCCAAACCTGAATTTTTGGGTCACCACCCAGTAGGACCACTGAGTTTCACCTGAAAGAAGCATGACAGCAGCTCACAGCAGCACCGGGGCCCAGCTCCAGCCTTCATCTCTAGCCTTTATCTTCACCCAGGAGGGCTGCCAGCAGTGGGAAGTGGCCTGTTTTCAGCTGAGTTCCCCAGCAGGACTGTTACAGCTTTGCATTAGAGAATATCTATCAGTTTGGGGCAGTTTAGGCAAACGAAGTGTTTTGCAAGCCCCTGCCTGGGGAAGAAGCCTGGGCAGCACCTTCTGCAGGAGAAGATATGGGCTTTTAAAGTCACTGACAAGCACAGGCAAAGAAGTGGATAGCCCTTACAGCAGGAAAGCCTGGTCAAGGTTGAAAGAAATGGAGCAGGAGCTCTGCTAGTGAGAGGCAAAGAGGTACCTTCAGCCCCAACACCCCCTTGCCTGTTTCTGGCATGGCTGCCTGGCAAATGGGCCTCCAAAATGCCTCCTGAGCAGAGACCAGGGCTCCTCCCAAATCCAAACCCTTCACAGCAGGTCTAACATTTCCCCTTGCTTTGATGCTCAGCAGAACGCAAAAGATGGCTCAGGCACCTGATCTCCTCCTGACTTGTCATCCTGACACCTCCTTCACCTTGCATTTACACAGCCCTAAGCACAACAGAGCCCCCAAACCCCCTCAGACCCTCCAAACCCAGTGGCTACCAAAAATGCCCTTTCATATAAACCACTCATCCCATCCCTCACAGCCCTGCTCCACCTGCAGCCCCTGGGCTGCTTTAGCTTGCAGAGCCCCTGCAGTCTTTCCTCACTGGTCAAGGGGAGCACTCCACACACCACTCAAGCAGCTGTTGTCCCAGGGAAGGCCAAGGTGTTACAGGTCTCTCTTTTTGATCTGCAAATGCTGTGGTTTGGCAGCACCCATGGCTGCTCCCACGGTGTCCCCAGTGCTGTCCACACCACAGCAGAAAATGGAGTGGTTAATGAATAACCTGGCAGGAGCAGGTTGCACCATGGCCAACTGCCCTGAGGAGACCTAGCACTGTCCAGAGCAACCCCCAGCCACATCCTGGCAACTCTGGTAAGCAATTGGCATTCACAGCCTCCAGCCCTGGGAATGGTCTCCTACTGGCTGTGGCCAGTGAAGCACTGTCTTTTACTTGTTAAGCTGCACTGGGAAGTGTTGGGTTGGTGCCTTGTCTCAGTTTCCCCTCCTGGCAAATGGAGGGGAAGGATGCTCGCCTCCACATACAGCCCTTTGCAGCTCTGGCACAGTCCAAATGCTGAGTAAAAAGAAAATAGCTTTACATTTTCTCTCCCCTGTTGACACAAAGACACACACAAAAGTGCCCGTGGCTGAGATGGATCCTACTGAGAAGAGATCACTGGGGAGATCATAGAATAATAGATCATTTTGAGTCATAGAATGTCAGGGGCTGGAAGGGATCTCTAAAGATCAGAGGATTGAGTCCATCATCAGAAAGTTTGCAGATGACACCAAGTTAGGAGCAGGTATGGATCTGTTAGAAGGTAGGAGGGCTCTGCAGAGAGACCTTGACAGGCTGGATGGGTGGGCAGACCCAATGGGATGAGATTTAACAAGGCTAAGTGCAGGGTTCTACACTTTGGCCACAGCAACCCCAAGCAGTGCTACAGGCTGGGGACAGAGTGGCTGGAGAGCAGCCAGGCAGAGACCTGGGGATGCTGGGAGAGAGTAGCTGAACATGACCCAGCAGTGTGCCCAGGTGGACAGGAGAGCCAATGGCATCCTGGCCTGGATCAGGAACAGTGTGGCCAGCAGGACAAGGAAGATTATTCTGCACCTGTACTCAGCACTGGTCAGGCCACACCTTGAGTGCTATGTCCAGTTCTGGGCCCCTCAATTCAAGAGAGATGTTGAGGTGCTGGAATGTGTCCAGAGAAGGGCAAAGAGGCTGGNTCTAACTCAGCTTCTGATGTTTCTGGAGCCAGGCTTTACTCAGTGATGTCCAATGATAGGACAAGGGGCAACAGGTGCAAACTGGAGTATAGGAGGTGCCATATGATCATAAGAGGAAACTTTTTCACTGTCAGGGTGATAGAGCCCTGGAACAGGCTGCCCAGACAGGTTGTGGAGTCTCCTTCTCTGGAGACATTCAAAACCTGCCTGGATGCATTCCTACGTCACCTGTTGTAGGTGATCATGCTTGGGCACCAGGATGGACTGGATGAACCTTCAAGGTCCCTTCCAACCCCTAACATTCTGTGATGGGGCTTCTATCACCTCCCTAGGTAGCACATTCCAGTGTTTCACCACTCTCACTGTTACAAATTTCTTCCTTATATCTAGTCTAAATCTCCCCTCTTACAGATTTAAGCCATCACCCCTGGTCCAGTTGGAACAGACCTTGATAAAAAGATCATTCCTATCTCTCTTGTAAGCTTTCTTTAAGTATTGAATGGCCACTATATAAGGTCTCCCAAAAGCCTTCTCCCCTCCAGGGAGGGGGAGAATAACTCTCTCAACCTTTCTTCATGGGAGAGATGTTCCAGTCATCTGATCACTTCTGTGGCCCTCCTCTCAACCTGCTCCAACAGGTTCATACCTCAGTCTATGCACCCTTCTCACTCTTATACCACCTTCCTGGTAAACTGCCCTTCCCAAACTGCCTGAAGGCTGGGAGGGCTGTTAGATGCCAGAAAGTCCTTTGGGTGATTAGCAGAGCAATTCTCTGCTGTCATATGGGCAACAATTCTCTTTATTGCTCACAGGGGAGATATATACAGGGGAGAAGGTTTGTTCTGACATTAAAATACACGGTGTAGGTCATAAAAAGGAGGGTGAAATGGGGAGAAGAGAGTGGGGGTTCCATCAGCAGGTCCTTGGAAGGTGGCTGGGGGTGCAGGGAAGTCCCAGGCCCTCAATGGGGACTCTTCTATTTCCAGAGCAGGTCAGCACCCCCACTGGGAACAGGGACAATCAATCTCACCAACCAGATGAGGTGACTGCTGGGTAAGAGAGGTGGCACCTCTGGACCTCTCCTGGGGGCCAGTACCCACACAGATTCCAGGTCCTGAGGCAAGAGAGCACGTTCCACAGGTGGGAAGGGGAAAGCTGAGGAGCTGATGGTTGGGTGGGGAGCCTGGAGAGCCGCTGCACACAGGGGATGCCAGTGCAGAGGGGCCACAGGAGAACGCCCACTGCGACAGCGGGAAGGAGGGCAGCCAGACAGGGTCTCTGCTACATGGCCGTGGTGACCACCTTCTCCTCAGGCTCCAGGGTGTTCTCATAGGCATGCTGGTTCTCTTTGGACCTGCAAAAGAAGAGAGAAGCACAGCAGTGAGCTCACCTCCAGCCTTCCCAGATTCACCTTAGTGGTGCTAGCCATGCATTGAGCAAAGGGTGAGGTGAAGAGGGAGGGAAGGGTTCCCCTGCCAGGAGGAGAGTTAAGTGTGGGGCAGGAATTTCTCCAATTTCTAGTAAGGGTTGGATTGACACCCAACATCTGCACAGTGAACCTGCAGCCCCACTTTTGGTGGTTTCCTGTTTAAAAAGTGTGATGTACTATCAGACAAATGTGGTGTAGCAGGTTGCAAGCTGGCAGATGGACCGTGGGACTCAGCTGCAGTAATGGGGAGATACCAAGGAGAAGGGGATGCTCCCTCAACGTCTTTTTCTTAGTCCCTGGAGAGGACAAAAGCCTCAAAGTCAAGAGCACAGGACATGTGAGACCCCTGAGTAGCAGAGCTTCGTGCATTTGAGCTGTCCCCATGAGGATGGAGTAGAGCCTGGGAGCCGTAGGGAGGAGGTCTGAACAAGTCCTTCACCTGAAGTCAGCTGCAGCAGTCTGGTATCTCCCTTCATGGCCATTGGACACGACAGCCTCTGGCTTGTCCTCAACACTCACCACTGTCTCAGCATTTTCTCTGGAGGAGGAAAAGAGAGGAGCTGAGACAGATCAACAGAGGAGCTGTGTTGGAGAGCAGCTTGCAGTGGTGATGGTAGAGAAAAAGAGATTGCTCCAGCACGAGAGAGACAGTAAGGGACCTGCATATGTGATCCTGGCCTTGGACACCCATCCCAGCCCCCTTCCCAACCCAGACCATGGACATGGAAAGATGGCTTCATGGGGAGTTTGCAGGGGCTATGTTTGGTTGCCAAGTGCCAACTCCTGTCTCTGCAGCTGGTACTCTCAGCGCTAGGCTGGCAGCCAGCAAGACTCATGTGTCAATACGTGGGATTGTTTTCTCCCACTAACTGGTTTTTCCAGTCTTCTTCTGTGTAATCTGTTGCAAAATAGTCCCTTATGGGTCCAAACAGACACTGAGAAAAGCACTGAGGCTCTGCTGGTGCTGCAGCCCTGGCTCACGAGGAGTGTGCACCTTCACATCCACACCTGCAAAGCTGAGCTGCTTCCTCTCAGACGTGAGTCTGGATTGCTCACAGAAGTAACCATGGGGCAAGGACCAGGTCTTCAACCTCAACTGGAGTCTAAAAGCTCAGCTCTGGAGCAAGCCTGCGGGTCAAATGGTGCTAGGAGGGTTTAGCTGTGGAGGGTGGGTGTAAGTCCACTCTGTGTGCACATCCTTGCCTCCTCCACTGCTCACTTAAGGGCAATTTCAGAGGCTTTTCCAAGGAGCAGACTGGCATAAGCAAAGAGTATCTTGAACTGATAGCTGCTGTCACAGTGACAGCACAAGGCTGGCAGCGTGCCAGACTGCTGAGCCTCGCTGCCCACTTGTTTGAAGAGAGGCCAGATTAATTAAAACAAGCCTCCATTCCTTCTCAAGCCCTTCTCAGCATCCTCTGCCTCTGGACTAGGAAGAGGCAGCCAGACACAGGCAGAGGTGGGAAACACCATTGCTGCCTCCCACTCCATAGACTGAGGCTCCTGCAGTTTGAGGACAAAGGTTTCTCTTTGAAAGACAAAGACAGCAGTTAGGAATTAGATGCCAACCTTCGGAGTAACAGAGGACACCCCAAGTCCCCAACTCCTCAGCCTGGAGAGGCCTCAGGGACGCACAAATGCAAAGAGACTTCAGCACCGTTGGCTGCAAAGCCCAAAGTGCCTATGCCAGTGCAAAGGAACCAGGCTACAGTGCACTTTAGATCTTCATTCCTAGCTGACTTTGGGCTCAAGTTCAAGATCAAGTCACTGAGGCTTAGTCAGTTAGCCTGGGTCAGCTGAGCCAGTGGCTTTGCTTGGTGGCAGTAGGCAAGAGGCAACTGGTCACACAGAGCCTCTTTCTGATGAACAAGGCAACCTTTTTTGCCTGTGCCATGGGCTTCAGGTGGAGAGTACTGCCACAGCTTGGCTACCTCTCTCTTCTCCCTGCTCTTTCCAGTGCCTCCTGATGATCTGACTCGGTCTGCTTTGCAAATGAAGCTGTTTGGGTGGGAACTGCACCCCCAAATCCATAGAATACCAGGCTCAGGCCAGTCTCTTGAGGCATGTGCTCATGTAAACCAGCAGCCATGCTGCAGCTCTCCCAACCCCACTGCAGAGCTTTCTCGTGGCAGCACCTGGATGGTGTAAGCTCACACCTGGCAATAAGTAACAAGGAGCAGAGACAGGGAGAAGAGGACAAGGAGATCAGGACAGGGAATCTTTGCTCTCCCCACCCATCTCCTGGCACAGTGATCACAGTGTTCCCAGGCCTGGCACGGGGACAGAGGTGGATGGAAGTGACCTGTGCAGAGGCAGCTAAGCCCAACCCCAAGCAACCCTCAGGGCTCCCACACTTACACTTTTTTCTTCTTACACCAGAACCTGTTGACCACAAAAACAATGGCCACCAGGGCTAGAAACACAACCACTGCAATGACACCCTGTGACCACGGCTGCAGACTGCCCCGGGCTGCAAGAGGAAAAAGAGGATAGGTGTCAGCAATACATCCTCAGGCTTTAGCACCCAAGCTTCTCCCATCCAGCTTCACCAACATCCAGCCAAGAGCTTGGTCCTGCAAAACCAGCCACAGTGTGTTGCTGTCGGTCTAGGCAGGCTCACCTGTGTGACAGCAGTGAAATAAAGTGCAAATGACAGCAGTTTTGCTGGCGTGTCCATGTGGAGCATGGTGCCTTTCAGCTTGCGGGCCCCGTGTGTACACACTCACGTGTAGATGACTCTGGGATGGGGGGCAAAGGGCTGGGGTTCACGGAAGGAGGGAGGGAAGATGTTTGCCCAAAATAGGAGGGAAAAGGTGGCAGAGGTGTTTCAAACAAACTGCTTTATTTTCCCTCCCCAGAAGCCTCAGACATTGTTCTCAGGTTATTTTCCGAACACCGCTCAGCAGAACAAGGATCCCGTGAGAAGGAGAGCGTAAAATTCGGTTGTCACTCTCACAGCAAACAGTTGCTGGTGTGGATTTCAGTAAAATGCACCATTCAACAAGTTTCCAGAGCAGCAAACTGATTTATGACGGGAAATTGACGGCTAAAGCTTTCAGAGGAACAGCCTTCAGCACAAAGGCCAGGCAGGGCTGGCAGGGGGCCAGGCGGTGAGGGGAGCAGAGGCGGGTGGCTTGGAGCTGGCCACAGCATCCCCAACTGCCCCCCCCCCGCCCAGGGTGGGACAGATTCAGATGTTTATTTTTCTCCAGCCAGATCTAAGCAGTGATCTAGGCACAGGTGGGATGTATCCTGGATTCAAAAGGAGCTCAAGGGCAGGAGAAACAAAGTTTCCACTTCTCATTTCAGCCCCTTCTAGGGCAGCTGCTCCCTGTCTCCTACCAGCTTTTGGGCAACAGAACCTCAGATGTAGTCAAACCCATCCGTAAGAGCTGTCACACCAGCACAAAAGGAGACCTTATCCACACAGATATATCCATCTGGGATTTAATTACTGTTTATTCAAGCACAGCTTTTTCTCTTTCTGGTGATGGAAACACCAACCCTTGTACATAGATGAGGCCCCTGTGTGCGGGCAGATGGGGGATGCTCTCCATCAGCCTCAGCACCAGCTGTGGACCACTCGGATTCAGCCCCTGCCACTGATACCCCATGAGTCCAAGCTGCCCAGGATGGAACTTTGGTCTGACTTTGGAGTTTTACACGCATCATCTGTCTCACAGGAGACAAATCTCTGCTATCAACAGCAAATAACACTCACTAGCAGCAATGAAGGTGGGCTTTGTGCCCTGCATGTGCAAACTCCTCATCCACAGGCATGCTGGCACATCCACTGCTGACAGCACTTACCTCCTTAGACTGCTTTTGGGGTAGGGAGCTGTCCTTTGGTTAAGACCTACAGTTCCTTGAAGCCTTACTGCAAGAGGCTTTTCTTTTAAAATAAACCAAAACAAAACTCCTTTTTCCTCTTGGAAGTGAAGTCAACCCATCCAGCTGATGGATTGCCTGTGCCAGTCTGGAAGGCAGTGGCACTCCTGGGTGAGCAGCTGGGAGACCAGCTCTGAACAACAGCCTTCAGTCCCCCTGCCTGCCTGCAGAGACACTTGCTGTGTTTACTGCAAGGTCTTGGGGCCAAAACTCAAGCAGGAGGAATTCAGTTAGAAATTCCCTCTTGGATCAGTGTGTTTCAGCTGAAATCCCATCCTATCAGCAGATCCCTGGGGCAATGGGTACTGGGGGTGTGCTGCAGTAAGGAAGAGCAGAGCTTGGTCCCCTCTTGCCCCTGATGCCCACCACTCCCGTGAGTGCAACCCTGAACACACTTATTGCCTCCAAGCTGAGCTTTGGCCACTTTGCTTCCTCATTCTGCCCTTAGCTGTTATCTCAGCCACATTTATTTATTAGTTGTGATTGATTTTTCCTGCTGAGGCCAGGGTTTCCAGCCTAAGCCTAGGAGGGGATAGTCAGGCCCAGGCTTCAGTGAGGTTTGTGCTGGGGTTAAGAGAGTTCAAGGTCAACTGGGGAATGAAGTCAGCAAGGGCTGAAATCATCACACTTGTATCTCGTGATCTTCAAGCAAGGGAGGTGAGAAGTGGTAGGAAACCTCCTCCAAGCAGCCATGCTCAGAAGGTACTGTGGGTTTTCAGAAGAGAAACTTCACTCAGAAGTTTCTACCAGCTTTCAGAGCATCCAAAAACTAAAGGAACAATAATCAGACTAAAATCAAGCAGATTAGGTGTTGAAAGACCACCTGGCTGCAAGGGGAGATGAGGATGGGAGGGAGATCAGAAAATTACTCCACGCTGGGCTGAAATGCCCCCGTGGGCATATGAATAGAGGAATGGGAACCAGTTGAAGACAAGACCTTGATAGCATCTTCTCATGGCATGAGTATGCAGAGGGCAGCCATGGGGGTCACCACCTGGCTGGAGCCCCACTAGAGCACACCTTGCTGCCCTGCCAGGATGGATGTCCAAAAGAGATGAGTCTCACCTGAGGCAGTGGGACTGTGCTCCTGGGAAAATGCTCTACCAGGGACAGCCTGGCCCTTGGCTTCTACCTTGTCTGTTCTTTTTTTGCCCCATAGCAACAACGAGTTTTTAACTCAAATGCTTGGTTTGAAGACGCAGACCTACTTTTTGATAGGTCTTCCTGGAATGCTTGGAAAGCATTCCAAGTCTGGCCTCTGTCTTTTCTCCTCTCTGGGGAAGCTGTGCCGGGCTCTGAATCCTCATTAAAGGCTTTTTTTTTTTTTTTTTTT
>WBNM01044063.1:5604-24632 GCA_013399055.1 Ramphastos sulfuratus | reverse complement strand
CAATTAGCTTTAAACCAGCACGAAACCAAACTATCTTAGAATCAAAGACTCATAGAATCGTTTAGGTTAGAAAAGATCTTTAAGATTGACAGATTGTATCAGGTTGGATGGGACCTTCAAAGGTCGTTTTATCCAACTGCCCCGCAGTGAACAGGGACTAGATCAGGTTGCCCAAGGCCACATCTGATCTTAAATGTCTCCAGGGAAGGGACCTCAAGTCAGACTGTTAACTGAGCTGCTGCCAAATCCTCTACTAAAGGATGTCCCTTAGCACCATATCTATATGTCTTTACTTGAAGTGACTGTCAATGGCAAAGAATTGCAAGGAGAACAAGAAGGCTATCAAGTCACAGAGTCACAGAATGCACAGTAGCAGTCACAGTAACAGTCAGAATGAATCTCTGAAAATCAGCCAGTCCATCCTCCCTGCTAAACCAGGTTTGCCTAGACCAGATTGCACATGAATGTGTCCAGGCAGGTTTTGAAAGTCTCCAGTGGAGATTCCACAACCTCTCTGGGCAGCCCAGTCCAGTACTCCATTGCCTTCACAAGGAAGAACTTTTTACTTATTTTAAGGTGAAGCTTCCAACATTCTAGTTTGTAATTGCCCTTTGTCCTAGTGCTGGGCACCACTAAAAAGGGTTCAGTGCCATCCTCTTGACAGGTGACACTCAGAGTATATTTATAAGCATTGATAAGATGCACTTTCAGTCTTCTCCATACCAGGTTCAAGAGCCTGAAGACTCTCAGCCTCTCCTTATAAAAAAGATGCTTCAATCCCCCAAGACAAGCTGAAATATTTTTGTAATAGGTTTGTAAATGAAAATTGGTAATGTTTGAGTTGAAAAAGTCAGACTAGTGGGTACAGTGAATATATTTTTAAAACCTGCCTTTTTGCCCCCCTTAAAAAAAAAAATTCTTCTGTTGAATCAAGCAAACTATGCAGTAAAACAAAATAATATGAAATAATATTGGAGAAATGGCGAAAACTGGTTTCCTTCACACTCTAATTGTTTGTTTTGGGTTTGTTTTGTTTGGTTGGGTTTTTTTTAATCTGCATACAGACAGAGCTTTTCCCCAAAACCATGGACTAAAACAAATGAGGAAATGGACACTGCGTGCCCATCTCCACTACCAATCTGCCTTCTATCCATGCTCTGAAGCCTTGTGTTTCTCCAGCTCTGATTCACTTCTCTTGAAAGCTTCTCTTTTGGGTGCCTTTTGCTCTTCCTCACTGCCCTGCCTTTCTGTTTGACAGCCTTTACTTGTTGTAATGCAAGCTACAAAACAGTGGCAGCACTTCAGTAATTTTTCACACTGCTCTGGTATTCTGGATCATTAATACAAGTCTCTGTGGACACACTATTTAGAACAAGTGCTTCGGCAACATATTTACAAGAAGCTTACATTTTGTTCAGCTAAAACTGTTTCCTCTGCTCTCTTTCCTGTCTCAAAGGAACTATCACTCACATGAGAGTTCATCTTTTGCGTATAATTTATTGACAAGATGTAGCAGCACCAGACAGATCATTTCCAAGTAATTATATATGCTGCCTCAGAAAACATGGGGAAAAATAAGATGAGGGTTTCCAGATGGTGCAAACTTTTTTTTCAGTCATAAAAAGGTGAATTAAGAATGTGTATGCAAGTGAAGTTAGCATATAAATTTAAATGACCATTAATAAATGTTTATAAATATATGAGGGCTGGATGTCAAGAAAGAAGGGACGACCTCTTCTCACTTGTGCCCCATGATAGGACAAGGTGCAATGGATGTAAGCTACAGCAAAGCAAGTTCCACCTCACCATGAGGAAGAAATTCTTTAAGATTCACAGAGCACTAGAACAGTCTCCCCAGAGAGGTTGTGGAGTCTTCTTCTCTGGAGATATTCAAAACCCTTTTTGTATGTGTTCCTGTGTGACCCGCACTTGATTATGTGGTCCTGCTCTGGCAGAGGGGTTGGACTTGAAGATCTCCAGAGGTCCCTTCCAACCCCTAGCATCCTGTGATCCTGTGACCAGAGAGCTGTAATTTGGCCAGGATGTACTGAAAGTCTCATCTTATTTTTTGGTTTTTAACCAACAGAGAGTCACCAGCAACCAGAGTAATTTTCTCAAAAGAGTTCTTCTTGTATAAGAATTCTAGCAAAGACATTCAGAAAAATCCATGACTGGACAAGAGAAAGTCCTGAGTAATTTTTTCTTTCTTTCTCAAAGCTGAGCCACTTTTATGGGTTTCAGATCAGATATCTCATAAGGTGCACAGATACTCAAACTCACTAGTCACTTTAGAAGTTTTGATCAGGGGTAAAAATAGCTAAGGATAAATTTAATATTGTTCGCTCTCACTGTCTTTGACTCTTCGGTGAAGCTGAGAAACAAAAAGACTGCAACGTACCACAGCAAGGTGTATTTTCCCATGTGTTTTGCTGTATTCTTGCTCTGACGAATGAACCTCAAAAGACAGGGAAATTGTGTTAGGTCTCCATCTGTTTAGGCAACTTGTTTTCTTCTCCATGCCTTCATAGCTGTTGTGATGATGAAACAGACATGATGCGGGAGCTGAGTTTGATATCTGCTGTGTAACAGCAGGAACACCTGGGAAGCAGAGCCGAGGCAATCACATGCTTTACCCCATAAAGGAATTCTTGATTATATCCTGCTTATCAGAATATACTTGAAAGTGTGTATAGAACAGCTCATTCTCACATAGCACAGCTGTGTGATTGTCTCCTGTACACCCGTTCAGGAGCTGTCCTGTCGCCAGTGCAAGGTAGGTATATGGTTATAAAGGTTTCCCTGGAAAGAAAAACACTGAGTGCCACATGCGTAGACTGTCCTAACACTGTCCAGTACCTGAACGGGGCCTACAGGAAAGGTGGAAAGGGACTTTTTATAGGGGCATCTGGTAACAGGACAAGTGGTAATGGTTTTAAATTAGAACAGGGTAGATTTAAATGAGACATTACCAGGAAGTTCTTTAATATGAGATTGATGAGGTACTGGAACAGGTTGCCCAGAGAAGCTGTGAATGCGTCATCTCTGGAAGTGTTTAAGAAAAGGCTGGATGAGGCTTTGAGCAAGTTGGTCTACTGGTAAGTGTCCCTGCCCATGGCAGGGCACTTGCAACTAGATGATCCTTAAGGTCCCTTCCAACTCAAGCTTTCTGTGATTCTACAAACATGAGCACCTTAATAATGGCACAGTAATGAATTGCCAGGTGTCATGAATGCATCGAGCTTCCTGCAGTCCCTGAAGAAGCAAATGTAAACACAGAAAACTCCTGTGTGATATCAAGAGACTTTGTCTTTTCTCTGATGAGCAAAGGCAGCCCACTGCTCTGCATAAAATATTCTGTGTGTTTCATTCTTTAATCACTAAATCTGTCATCACTGCAGCCCATGTTACTAGACATCAGCATGCTCAGCAGTAGTAATGAAAACTATACTACTGCTTTTGTTTGTTTATTGGCTTTCGAAACTGCATAGGGCAGAAAAGATCTTTCCAAAATACCCTGTTGCAGCTTTTTGCATCTCCAGATACTGCAAGAAGAGTATTTATTATTTAATTTTTGTCAAAGAGCACAACCTGCTTTACTGACAGGGATGTTTTCACTGATTTTTCTGTGCTCATAGAAAGACCTGACTATTCTGTCAGTCGGAATTCATACCAGGTCCTGTTTGTACTGATTGAAATACTCCTGGAATTCAGTAATTACAAATACACAAGCCAGTAACACCAAGATATCTAGTGTATATTCCTTTACAAAGCACTGCACATTCATGTTATATGCTGAGAATTAGCACACTTCAGTACCTGGGATTATTGAGTCAGAAATGAGAAATCTATGTTTTCACCCAACTCTGTTTTGATTTACTCTGATTCTTGCATAATGTCTTCATCACCCCAAACTGCTGTTTCCTTCTTGCTTTGTCTTTCATTTATTTAAAATACATTATCTCAACAAACACCTTCTCCATTGTTCCCTTAGCACAAGGAGGTATAACCTGAAGTGCAACCTCTAAACTCAAATAGCTTAAGCTGTACTTATGATGCAGTAAACAAAAAGGATTGACTTAAATATTTTGGTAGAAGAATAAACATTTATCCTTTCTTGCTTATTCCAATAATGCTAACTCCCTGAATACAGTCAGAATTGAGAGTATGCTTTTCTTTTGCATTTCATGCAAAGCAATTCTTTGGTTTAAAACCATCTGCTTTTATATTACAGATGCGATTGCCCAGAACAGGTTACAATAAGTCTTGTTCATCCCATAATCAACAAACAAGATTCCAAAACACTGGAGAAACACGACTAACTTTTGCCATTGTAGATACTATTTTCAAGTTCATTGTTTTCGTTTGGTTTTGATATGGTTTTTTACTCAGTGCTTATACTGGGATAAAGACTCTGGAATATCCTTCCTCAGGCAATTTACTTATCATGTATACTTGTTAATGGAAAAAATTCAAGTCAAAAATAAATCCCTGTGTTTTCACCCTGCAGGTAAACAGTATTTTACATTTGACTTCTAAATTAGTGATGGAATCGGGAAAATCCCTCTGAGAAAACTGCAGTAGTTTAACTTGAAAAAGGAGGAGTTGTGGTGTAGTGCAGACCCACAACTCCTATCCTGAACAGTGATATCTTTCTGCTCACAGGAGCTGAGGCAGCAGCTCTGAGTGGAAGAAAAATAATCTTGCCCTAACATGCAGTTTGGTCCGTTCAGCAGTACCAGCAGTACGACTCATATACTTCAGCACAGATAAAACACTTTTATGTCTGCAATGACTATTTCACTTCTGTTTTAAATATGACTTTTGTAAGTTGAATAAATTATACCGACTTCCTCTGTTTTAGCAAACTGACCTGTTTTAATGGTACTAGCATTTTCTTCAAGAAGTTATTGTCTTGAGGTAGAGACTTTTTACCACTACAAGGATGTCTATGGCAGGGGGTTGGAACTAGATGATCCTTGAGGTCCCTTCCAACCTTACCATTCTATGATTCTATGCTTTACATACTATACCTACTCCTATATAGGAAGTATGCACTGCAGAAAAATAAACTATACAAATATAAATCAGCTTTAAATATCTATACATNAACAAAACAAAACAAAACCCAAAACATGCACAACCCTTCCCCAACATTTTAATGAATCACTGTTTTGCACTACTTCTACTCAATGCATCTTTTTTTTTTTACAAAATGGAAAACAAATTGTTATAAAATTTCTCCCATAGACAAAAGTTTACCTCCCAGGCTGAGAAATCCACTCCTCTTTTACCCTATTATCTACCACTACTCCCAATTCTTATTCTAGGAAGACTAAGGTGAAAAAATAGAATAGCATAAGTCTCTTTCCCTCTAGTCAAGTATTTCTCCAAGAAACATCACAAAAGAGAATGCTGTATTCAAGTTTATTTGCTTTCTCAGTATTTTCAGATAGTTTTGAGTAGGTTCAGGTAAGAATGCTTGAATTCAGGAACAAGCAGCTGTAAACGTGAAATATTTGTTAGTTTTCACTCTTTGGCATTAGTGTCTAGTAAAGTACATTACAATTTAACATATAAAGGCACTTAAGGAAATCCCAGCTAGGTCAGATTTGGCAAGTGAAGAGGGATATCAGTACTAATCCTACTTGATATTATAGATGAGACTTTCTCTTGCAACTCACCAACTTCTGCACTGTCCTATGAACATCCAGACTATTATGCCCAAGACATACTGCAAAAAGCCTAGGTTTTAATGCAACCTGATTGTCATCCTAAATCTAGAGAAGCTGAGGGAATCAGCACATCCCCTAGTGACCACCAGGTTCAGACTGATTTAATTTCTCCAGAACCCTGACCCTAGATATTTCAAATCAATGGATCTGAGCTAGTGGTGCCCATGCACACCTGTGTCCTCTGGAATGCTGCATCCATGTTGTTCAGTCTCTCACAAACCGTTCTGCAGCACCCTTTAATTAGTGATAATGGATAAATTGTCAAAGTGATGGTGTCACTGCATTCCTTCAACCCTAGTGCAGGTGCTGCATGCTTGATAGGTGTGTGAAGAGTGTCAACAGAGCCTTCATACACCTTTTCGATGAACATAGCCCCTGGTTTTCACCAGCTCTTCTCCTCTCCTTTTGTGTCCATGTTAGCTTCACCTAAAGCTTTGTTGAAAAACTAATGTTTGTGTAATGTGCTGCCTTTCTTGCAGATCTGTAATGAAAATGCAGGTTGCTACATTTCATCTTGAGCAAGGCTCAAGACTGAGTCATTGGTCCCAATACACTAATGCTAGTGTCTACCCTTGACAAAGGCATTTGTGTCATTAGCCTCATAGAAGGCTATAAAGTGCAAAAATAACTCCAGCCTTGTGACTTACAGATTCTGCAGTGTAAAAAGAAAAATATTAATATCAGAGATTTGAGCTTGCAGAAGACAGTATCTAGCAGAGCAAACTCTTTCGCTGTTAGTCAAGATGATACTGACATTGCTGTGATTGATCCAGGTATTGCCAGTCTACAAATTTATAAAGTAAACAAGGATTTGAAAAGTCTTGTGAATATACAGAGATGTTCTTTTAACACTGCAGCAGCAAATAAGGTTCAGGTCTTTAGGCATGTATAAACTGTATGATTTTCTTCAGTTTCTAGGAAGAAACTTTGCACACCTCTGAAGATTTTATTTTCCTCCTTCTCCTAAACTTTTCAATTCTGATTTATGCCATTAAACAGTGCAACTTTAGAGTTGCGTAAAAGTCAGTTTTGATATTTTTTTTCCTTTCTTGCACGTTCATTTTCAGAGTGTGAGGAGTGGACACCTGACAGGGAATATAAATATGAGGTCTGTATTTCTGCCTAATCCATGCTTGTTGAAACAAATTGCATCTCTCAGCACATGATGGGAGTGTCATGTCGATGATCCATTCCCAGCAAAATTCCCACCAGTTTCTCCAGCAGCAGTTTTGCCAGAATGGAGACCAGAATCAAAATGGAGAACAATATTGGTGCATATCAACTAGTTGTAAATCTGTTGCTAATGTCATAAGCACCGGTATCTCAGTGATTACAAGTCATTCATTCCCCTTGAAATCCTAGAATAATTAATTATTTCACAAGAATCTTTCTAAACAAGTACGTGATCTAATTCTCTGTTAATACAGAAACAAACTTAAAAATGAGCCATCTTTATCAATCTAATGAGCAGATAAAAAAAACCCTCTTCCTTAAAATGTCATACCTTTCATATCTTATTTCTGAAGGTTCAGAATTCTTTTGATGACACACAAGCATTGTGCCACACAAATGAAGAAATCAAGAGCAGGACTTTCTGTACAAGCTTCTTACAAGTAGGTAGATGAAGACTGTGGTCACTTGTCCTCTATTCTTCATGCTTTCTGGTCACATTGAGCAGCAGAAGCATCTCCCTACAGTCTAGACCTAATGGTATGCCATCAGGCTTGGAGAAATATTCGCTGTAGGTTGCTCTGAGAGTTGCACTCAACAACTGCACAAGGGAAGGACTGCCACCCAGAGGAGGGGGACCAGGACAGGAAGAGAAAGGAGCTAATAGGGCCATATGCATTTGGGTGGGAGGACTGAGGAGCCCTGCCTGGGGTAAATAGAGCCCTGGCAGAGATACTATTAGGACTAGAGACATCTCTGGGGGAAATGCCCTATAATTTCAGCAGGATCAGGACTTTGCCTCAACAAATAAACAAAACCTTCACTAAGGATACAAAATGAAGAACATTTCTGCAGGCCTGATTTTGCCTTCAAAATGTTTTGACAGAACTGAAACAAAAGCTTTTGAAAAGGTAAGGTGGAAAACAAGAAGTTTGTAATGCATGTCTTCAACTCATTAAGCTTTCCTTTTTGGGAATTATTTACTACAGATTTGTACAGCTAAATTAAATATGGTGAATGGATCTCTCCTAAGGGGATAAACTAAATTAAACCAGGAAGAACCCAAATTTAATTGTATTGCATTCTGTATAACAAGCAGCAGAAATTCCTTATCCTCACTTAGTTCTTTACCTTCGGTAAGACTCACAATTCATTAATTAGACTTTTTTTTTTCATGTTTAACCAAAAAGGTGTATGTAGAAGATAATGGAAGAAAAAATATCTTTTGAATCTTCTTGTATTTTTCATGTGAAGGTTACACAGCAAGTTAACAAAAAGTCTGGCAATTTGTACCATCCATTATTCTGCATCTCCTTTTTAAAATTATTTTGGACCAAAATATATGATCTAGTTTACAAGATTACATTTTACCTTTAAAAAAATCCATTAAGAATACAAAACGTGACTTCTTTTACTTCAGCCAGATATAAAGCACTGGAGTCATTAAAGTGTATCCACACTCCAGAAATAGACAGATACTTAGATAAGAGGATGCAGGTATGTCCTGCGATCCAACAGCTTTGGAAAAGACAGAGGTGAAGACGTTGAGGATCTCTGCCTTTTCATCATTGTTGGTGATTAGCTTATCTCTCTTGTTTAACTTTTAATTTTTCTAGCTTTAGACTGAAAAGGTAGGATGATGCCTCAAAATTCCTATTTATTCTGGTTTATCATTTCTTTAGTGGAAGTGGGGAATCAGTTTGCAAGCAAGCATAACACCCATTGAGGTCTGGGCATGTCTTGGACTTCTGTGATTTAACCGAAGCATATACAAGAGCAAATCATAAAATAAGTTGGTCATTGCATGCACATATTGGTAGTGGACTGCCCACATATAGTTATAGAATCATAGAATGGTTTGGATTGGAAGGACCTTTAAAGATCCTCTTGTCCAACACTCCTGCATTGAGAAGGGACATCTTCAAGTAGATCAGGTTCCCCAGAGCTCTCTTCAACCTGACCCTGAGCATTTCTAGGGATATAAAAGATATGAGTGAACAATAAGAAAAAATGAAAGTTCAGCCAACCAACAAAAAAAAAAAAAAAAAAACTAAACCCAAACAAACAAAAAACCCCCAAACGACCAAACAAACAAACAAAAAAAAGCAAACCTGTAGCATCATTTTAGGTTATTAGTATTAGAAGAGCTTGACAGTTGACTAGAATGACAAAGCATTTCACCTAGTGCCTTCAATGTCCTCAGCATTAAACAATGGATTAGTCTGAAAAAAACACTCACATGAAATCACTGAAAATTTTTCTAGCTTTACCAGCTCTTAGGGACAGAAGATTTGGTAAACACCTTTCTTATCTGAAAAGTAGACATTTTTAGATTCAATTATTCTGTCATAGCTTTATGCAGAAAAGGACGTAAGCTAGTTTAGGTTTTCTCCCACCACCACCATTCAAGGAATGCACACACTGAGTTAGAAGCCTGAGAAACAAAGAATGTAGTACAGATCAACTAATGTGTATAAACTGACAAATTATGTGCTGGGGGTGGGGGTGGGGGAGTGGTAGGAATATAACTGCACATGCTTTGCCAGAAATGTGATCATCTCTTAATTTAATTTCAAAGCTCCTGTAGACAATTAATATTGTCCACTCACTCTGTCATGTTTTGTAGTGGGAATATCATAACTGAGAATCCTACTCTTGTTGGGGCGTACTATTTTGCTTGCAGCACATAGATTTAAAATATCTATGTGAGCAAGTTTTATGTCCAGGGTAAAAAACAACACTTTGGTGCCAGGGTACTTATTAAAATACACACTTTTCATCTACATATAAGGAAACTACTCCTTGCAACTGTGGATTTTGGGCTGAATGCATCAGTTCTGAGTTTGAACTTAAGCTTCATAAACACTAAAAGTCGGCCCATCCAAGTGTATTCATGACCTGGCAAATCTCACAACAGAATACAGTATGGTTTATCCTCACTTTTTGTTTTGCTAGGTTTGTCTTGCTACGTTACTTGAAAGGGCCTTCTATCTGCTCCATCAACTGCCATCTAGACTTCTTCTCTAGCATTGCATGTAAGATGTCTTCTACCCTGACTAGATCAGACATATCCCCCTGATATAGAAATTTATCTCCTTGTATGATTATATATTCCTTATTCAGCTATTTGGATAACTTCCTTTATTGAGTTATTTTGATAACTTACAGCTCTTATTTTCATAACTTACAGCTCTAATTTTCATAAAAATTAAAATCAGAACAGACTACTGGATTATGTTTCCTAACTTTCTTGGTCTGCACACCGCTGTGAAGTCTCACATAAGATTTGTGTACTGTAAGTCCTGAGATTTATTTAGCATCTATGCATTTATTTAAAGGATAATTATTATTTAGCATTGTTCAGAATTTCCTCCACTTAAGCGCAGTGAGACTGAGCAGCTGAAATCCAGGGAAATAAGCAAGCATTTTCCAAGAGGACCCCATCAGCAGGATATTAATTCAGCAATAAAATACTGAAATGATCTTTCCTCATGCACATGAAATGTGAGAATTTGGCTGAGAACAGCCAGCTCAGATCTATCAGGGACAGATTTTGCCTGACCTAGGTAATTGCATCCTGCCGTGAGGCGGCTGGTGCTGTGTACAATGGATGTTGTACACTTTGGCTTTAGCAAAGGCACGTGGCTTCTGGTGACAAAACTGTAGCAAAAAATCAGGCAGGATATGGCCTGATAAGCAAATGATAAATTGGGTAGAAAAGAGACTTGATTTTGGGGCTCAGCTGGGTATTTCAACCAGTGGCTATTGGCATCCAGCAAGGGACTAGAGACAAAACCAGAGACAAAACCCATACAATGTTTTCATAAGCAACCTACATTATAGGGCAGGCAGTTAGCAGCTTTGTGGTTGAAATTTGATTGAGAGCGGTGAGGGAGAGGTAGAACAGTCAATACTCCAGCTGACATTCAGCAGAACCTCAGGAAGGCTGAGAAATTGGCTGGTGGCAGTCAGTCCCCTTAAGCTCAGTGAAGTCAGATGCAAAGTCCTGCATATGGCACAACGGCACAGAGTAATTCCATGGGTCTACACAGGCTATGATTCATTTCCCATAAGAACTTGGCACATGCTCCTGGTGGGCAGAAAGAGGCAGCAGAGCAGCAAAGGATGCCAGTGGTGGGGTCTCTTCATTCAGGCACAGCAGTAAAGCCAGGCACTATCTTGTCTCACTGCTTGGCACTGAGGAGACCATACTGGGAGAACATGGTTGAACTTCGGTCTGCTGGCTCAGGACAGACCCTGATGTACGAGATAGAGTCCACAGGAAAGTTCTCATGATGGCTGGACCTGGAGCAGAGTTTATACAGGGAGAGGAGGAGGGCTCTGGGCTGGTTCAATCTGAGGATGAGAAGGGGAAGGGGTGAGGACAAGGATGGACATGGGAGATGTTACTGTTGTATGCTGCAGGGATAAAGCTTTGGGGTAGGTGCCAGAGAGACTGTAGAGCCTCCATTCTTGGATATGTTCAAACACTGATGGGATGAAGCCCACCTACCATGGCTCTATGATGCCATGACTCCACAAAGGGCTTCACAGTAATGCATTTTCCTGCCTGTGCTGGTTTGAGGCTAATTGGAATATTTTAATAGAGAAAATTATATTATAGGCTGTGAAAAGGAAACAATGGTGATGTCTACTTCACTCATAGGCTTGCTGAGATGTTTAAGAAAAAAATAACTCAAAACATAGGTAACACAGTGTCTCAGGCTGGCAGCAGTCTCTGGGGCACAGTGTCTCGGGCAGTCTAGCTTCTGGCTTCTCCTCTCTGCCAAGTAACCTCACTAACCGCTTTTCTTCTAATTCCCCCTGTCCGATCCTCAAAGTTCTCCTTACATGTAAGGCAAACCTTGGGGTAAGGTAGAGGGGTGGGGAGAAGGTGGAAGGGTGGTTGGGAGCCCCTCCTGGGGTCTCTGATTTCTGGGAGGGGTGTTGTGTTTCTGTATTACCTTTACCTTGTATATTTCTGTAAATATTCCTGTATGTAGTGTATATATCTGCTTGTATATTGTACTAAGCTGTAAATAGAGCTTCATTCCTTAACTTCCAGCCAGCTGAGTTCTAGTCTGGGTCATTTTACAAAGTGTGGGGGGGAGGGGAACTCCCAAACTGTCACACTGCCATTTGACTGCCTGCCTGACATAATACTGGTCTGGAATCCACACAAGGTTGTTAGAAGCCAAGAACCAAGGAAAATTTATATGGCCAGTCATTACTGTTATGTTAAAGAAATTCTATGGAATTTTGTGGAAAACACACCGAAAACCCCCAGACAAAAACCAACAAAAACATATGCATATTGTAAAATAAAATTAACCAGCATTTCCAAATTAAGTATTTTGTCAAGAAGACCTGTACAGTTTTCCAGATTCAAGCCAGTTTTCTCCTAAACCACAGACCTTTTTGAGAATGCAGCCCTTGAAAATTTCGACTCCATACAGAAGGGTTGATCTTCAGACTTATTTATGGTATTTTCTTCAACACATATTATTGACATGTTTTTAGGGGAAAATGTTAGAAAGAGCTGTGTGCAGCACACTCCATCTTACAGGAAATCGATTTATCATACATCAAGATTTGTTCACAGAACTTGAAATTTCCAGGTAAGAGTCTGTCTAGCACTAATTTATCAGGCAGGCTGTTGTGCCCCAAAATATAAGCTAACTGAAAACTTTCAATTTCTTGTGCTGGATGTGAGTATTGTTTAGACTCTACCACAGCTTTTCTAATCTGTAACCTGTATTTCAATTTGTGACTTTTTTATGACTTACATTTCAATCCTCTGTGAGACACTCAGACTGTGAGGTTTGCACCTCTCTCTTCAGTGAAAGTAAGTCAGGTTTTTCCTTCATGACTCACCCAGCCTAGCACCCTGTACTGCTGTGATAAAAGGCAGTATCTTGCCTTTCACCATGTGAATAGTCACAGCTAGATGCGTGTAGCTAGGCCACGCATCTTGGATGGATTATCATAACCAGGGAACAAGGGACAGCAGGTAAGAGGAAGCATCGATATGCATTAGATCCATAAATACATAGCATGGATGATAATGGTCCAAGGGACCAGAGTCTCCCACTTCCCATGCACCTTGCCTTTAAGAAAACCAACTATAGGAGGAGAAGTGAGAAGAGAAAAGTGGCCTCACAGCTTCAGATCACAGGCCAAACAAGCAGGGAAAATTTCTGCAGTAGTGTTTGCTGTGTTTTCTCCTTTGTATGTCAGCTTCTCCACTCTTGTTTCTGCATCCAACCAGACTCTTCCTAGATTAGCTCTGATGAAGAGAGATTCATGCATGTAAACTGTGAATCCTCAGAGACAAGCAGATGCTCAGGACATCCCAGGTGCCAAGGTAAGCAGACTGGTGTCCTACGAGGCCACCAGACCAGCTCTGCTGGCAACTCACAGTTCTGGCCCTGCAAGTACTGTCAGCACCACTGTTTCTGCAGGCTGGTCAGTCTTCTGGTCTCATTTACTGATTAAGCCACTGCTTGAGAGAAGTCTGTATGAGGCAAAATTTAAACACTTTAAGTTGTTATTAAACATTTAATGCCCTGCTTGTATTGATCCAATTTCTCTCATGAGAAGGTCAATGGCAATGTCAACAGTAGACATGAAAAAATGTGATTTTATTTGATACCATTTGTCTTCGTGTTTGTCTTTTAGTTCAAGTCAAATGTACCTTAACTGTTTGTGTTGTACCTTGACATAAGCCACGATAGCATCAATTATTGATGCAGTATGCCATATGTCTGAAGGTTATTCTAAGACGTGATGGATACAGGCTTTGAGTTAAAAAAAAAAAAAAAAAATCTGAACAACTCCATTGTCTCAGTATGCAGAGTAAAAGAATAGAAAAGTACCTGGTTAATAATTCAAAGAAATGCTGATGCAAAATGAACCACTTCAATATTCTGCTGGAAAGTATTGCCATGAACTTTTTACTCAGAAGAGATTTAATAAAAAATATTAATAAAACTGAAACAATTTAGCTAGGTATCTGAACCTTAATGGTGAAATTCACTTCTTGCCAACAAAAACCCAAACCATGGCTAGGGTTAATTAGATACATTTTATAGACCTCTATTAAAATGATACACAGTACAACACTCAGATAAAAAGGAAAATTAAAAAAGGAAATTCATGATAAGCATATTAGTGTAATGACATGATAGATTTTTAAATCTGCAATGGTTGGAAAATTCTAAACTACACCTCCCACAGCAACTGCATATCAGCAAGAGCACATATATAAAAATGTCAAGCCTACTCTTACATACTGTACAGTATTTAAAAAATAAGAAAGAAAAAAAGAAGTTTCTATATCTGAGTAGATTTATTTAGGGCTATTCTGGGATTCAGAAGCTCCACAGAGAATGTCTCAGAGATGTTCACTCCCCAGTTCAGCAAAATGTTTAAGAAAACATCTTATATTGGACACACGGACACGCTTTTTGATGACATCCTTGATTAGTTAGCTGTAGCCAGAAATAAAGTTAGTGTTTCATAGAGCTGTGTTAAACCTTTAAGAAATTTTCTGTGTAGCCACAGTTCGACTTTGGCTCTCAGGTAAGAAAACTGTGTGATACTAAGTGTGTTATATACATCAACATTATTTCTTTTAAAAGATATTTATATAAGCCCTGTCATATCTAGCTGTATTTGTCTCTGACCCACAGAGAAAAGCTATGTTCAAGGTGCAGATAATATAAGGCCTGATCCTGCACTTTAAAATTACCCTTTGCTGCCCTCAATATTAAGTGGAAGCTCATAATGAACCAGATAGTGTTGAGCTGCACTGTACAAGGTACAGGCACAGTTGTCAGCCTAGATTTCTGAGAAATACATTTAGTGCAGGAAAAAAATTACACTGAAGATAAACAATCACACATATATCAGTAGACAATGTGACAGCTATACCTTTTGTTTACACTCTGTGAGATGACACCACCTAGCCACACTTACAGGACATCAGAAGCTCCAGATAAAACAGAAGAAACCATCAACCTGAATTCACTGCTAGTAACTTGATGGTTAGTGGACTAAGAGATTCTGGTGAGAGTGCAATGTGATTAGAACAAACATTTCAGGAAAAATATGCATAAAAAGAAAGTTAAATGTGACTACATAACTAAAACAATCTTGTCCTGCAGGGACAGTTTGCAACAATTATGTTATTTTCTGTTTTACCCAAAAAAGCCTTTGCATATCTTGGAGGATGACAGAGTAGGGGGAAAAAAGCTAAACACTGGAAAAAAAGATCAACCAAAAAAAACCCCAAACCTTCAACAAAACAAAATAACAAAACAAACAAATTAAAAGAAAACAACAACAACAAAAAACCATAACAACAATAAGATTTTGGTACAGATCTAAGAATAAGAGACGTACGTATGATACATTGTTTCTTTCTTATGTATTTGTCTCTGAAATCATCCTGGGCATACTGAGATATTTTAGTCAAAATTGTATTTTATTTTTTCCCAGAGAGAATTAAGATAGCTGTGCCTTAAGACAGATACATATTAATAAGCAGTCATCTTTTAAGGAAAGAGGTGTCTTATCCTTCTTCATTGAACCATTCACAAGACCCCATCTCCATAATTTGGTCATTTTCAGTGACACCCAAAATAATAACTGTCAAGCCTTTCAAAAGCTAAGAGCGAGTTATTAAAAAGGGAGCTCAGTGCAGAACAAAAGATCTCTATTGGCCAGATTTAGTGAGGCGCTCTTTTTGATAAGGTTTCCATCAGCACTGGTGATACAGACAGTGTAGTCAGACCTTGGTTTCCAACAGTCCCACTTCTGCTGCCAGGCCCGCCTCCAGAACCCAGGTCCTGTTCACTCGGGGTTGCTCACATGCCTCACCCAGAGATCGATGCAGCTCTCTTTAGCTAAAGTGGTCTGAATCAAATTGTCCAGATCTTGATCACCACCACATTCCTGTATGAAAATGAATTTCATATGCTAAATACATAAATTTGGCACTGCTGCAAACCTGAGGGACAGAACCTGTGCATGTCAGTAACATCACCTGTTAATCTCAGCATCTCAGTGTGCTTTGCTTGCCATAAAGTCCACTAATGGTCCAAAGAGGAGTTACTGAAGTAATCAGAGTCTTAATTGAGAGATGTCAAGCATTCTCTGTGTCCTTTTGAGGTTTGGTGGAGTGTTTGGAGCACTCTGCACATTGCAGGATCCAAAAGTTTGTCAGCTGCAAAAGGCCTGGAGGCTGTAGCACTAATGCTTTCTGAACTACATCTGCAGCTGCAGTTTCAAGTTTACAACAAATGCTGAAATATTTGTAGGGTCAAAGGGAGAGGACACTTAGATCAGCTGGAGGATAATCTTCAAGGGGAAGAAACCAAACAAGTATCAACTGCAAGATGATTGCAAAAGATTTGAGTTTTTCTTTGTAATTGTTGCTGTTTTCAATCATATGCAGACAAAGCCTAGGCTGTACTTTGTTGATATTTGTAGGAGGAGGTTAATTAGTGTTGGCAGAAGTCTCAGCAGAAATGTATAGCTTAGTCATGTGGTGCTGTCTGCTCTCAGCCTTACAGAAGACAGATAAACAAATTAAAAAAAAAGAGAAGGGGAGGAAGTAAGGATTTCTTTTCTGCAATCCTTGACAGAAAAACCATTTAGAAAAACAAACACAAAATAATTGGATTGTTTCTCTTTGCTTTCTCTGCCTCTTCTCCAGCTAAGTGTTTGATGTATCTGTTTTCTTTACTCTTTCCAAGTCTTGTATGTGTTGAGTAGCAATAAAGGTGGCTGTGTCTCTTTTCTGAGGCAACTACAAAAGCATGTTGGGAGTAATTTCAGTGCTCTGTACAGTGCAGAGAATGCCTGTGAAATTTTGATAATACAGATCAAGGGGACAAATTAGTCAGATTAGTCTGGATTTCCTCTTTAATAAATCCATCACGTCATACACTATTCTTTGTCCCCAGATTCTTGTGGTTTGCTTTTTTCCACAATAAAGACTTTTAATTAAAACACTCTTGAGCATCTTTTCTGTTTCTTCAAGGAAAAATGAAATCTTCTGTAGTGCGTTTGCTTTGCAACATGAATTTTTAAAGTGCTAAATATATGTTCTTGAGCTACTGTTATTCATGACATGTTTGATTTCTACCGTTGTAGAAAGAGCAGCTGAACAAAAAAATTATTTTTATCTACTCAATATTTGGAAACTCTCTGCTCCCTATTTTTCTTATAGATTTCAAAGTCATGAAGATTTCTTCCTAAAGCTGCCAATCAGCTTCACTTGTAGATGTGAAAATATCTACACAATAAGATACTTTCTTGAAAAGCAGCACCTACATCATCACATATGCAAAACATAGCAGCTTATTGCCCAGTCTTATCTAGATTACTCTGACAAGTTTGTATCTAATTTAGTTAGATTTAATTAATTTATAAGAACTCCTCTGTTATTTATAGATCTAAAAGCACCACTTCTTACATAAAAATCCTGTTTAAAAAAAAAAATGGTAAACAGTGCCCTTTTGGTAATGATTACATTTTAGGTTACAGAGAAAGGCTCCTCTCACTCCCATCTGTGGGATCATAAATTGCTTCAAGGTTTTATGCCATTGTTTGATGTCTATTTGCTTAAATCTACACTGCTCCAGGTCCCACACCTTCTTTCACAAAATGGAACTTTAGAATTTTTAGAATCTTTAGAATTAGTTTTGCATCTCCACTTCTCATGTCCAAAAAAAAAGGTTACAGTTTACATTTTTTTTATATATGCATATAAAAATAGAAAAAAATGCTGTAATGAGTGTTTCCTACATTTTTAAGAGCAAAATATGCAGAAAATGTATGAGTCCTCAAACTATCACCAGGAAAACAGAAACGTCTGTGGCTCAGGGTAAGAGAAAATTAAAAAAGAGTAAGACCCGTGAGTACTCATGGTATGTAGCAGTGCTTTAATAAGCATTATCCTCCTTAACAAACATGCTGCTGTGGGATAGCTCCCTACCTTGGTGTGGGGTAGGAAAGCAAGTTAATTTAGCATGCTTCAGGGCCAAGATAATTTATGATCAGCAGGTGTTTGCATTAAATGAAGATCCGTGGGTCTGGCCTGCCAAAGATCTGAAAGAGGGAGTTTTATGAAGAAATATTGGCCCCGTTTTGACTAAAACTGATGAAGGAGANACTGTGATACTGTGATCTCTTGGGGTAGAAGGGCCAGCATAAGCACCAGCAGAGGTGCACGTGGGCAGCAGTAGAAGTTGCAACAGCAGCAGCAGCAGTTGCGAAGGGAAGACAGAGATGAGGATGGTCAGTGGGCTGAGCTCCTTTTTCTCCACTCAAGGTAGGGATACTGTTCCCTGAAAGAACTGCACCTTCAATATTTATTTGACCTTTTGCTGGGTTTCTATTCTATATCAGAGCTATTTCAAAGGTTTGTGTCTCTGGCAGTGCGACNAATATTGGCCCCGTTTTGACTAAAACTGATGAAGGAGAATAAAATAACATAAGCACCCAACTTCAAAACAGATTTTGAGGGTCACGGTGCCTGAACAAAGCCCTTTGCTTAATTAACTGCAATATTTTAGTACTGAAGTTGACACTCATCAGTATGCTCATGAGCAAAACTGAGTATCTGCTTAACATACATGACTATGTTATTAAACTCTCCTCCCAGATCATGCTAAATATCATCTAGAAGGCAGGGGCACTCAGGGTTAGGGTGCAAAACCTGTNGGCAGTGCGACATGTTGCCCAGGATTTATTAATCCTGAGATTGTCTTGCTGTTAGTGACATTATCACCAACAATCCCAAATTTGTCACATCTGCAGCTTTTACAAGTTAAACCATTCAATCGTTTTAGCTTTCTGTGTCAGTGCAACGCCTTATTGGGATGGTGGAAAAGAGGCAATGTTAATTTTGTCAAACAGTTTCAGTCAGAGTCTTGGGGCTCTGAGCCAGGCAGACATAAAGATCTTGCCCATAACATGACAGTTGCCTAGAATGAAACCATTTCCCTGGCTTATTAACAGTGCCACATGGTTTCTGACTAGCTTTTGAGTCCTGTTTTTTTTTTGGTTTTTTTTTTTTTTTTTAACACCTAAACACCCCCTTTTTTTTTAAGTTTTTGT
>WBNM01044060.1:0-15396 GCA_013399055.1 Ramphastos sulfuratus | reverse complement strand
CAGTCTGAATCTCCCCACTTCCATTCCCCGTAGTCCTCTCACTACCTGAAAGCCTAAAAAGTCCATCTCCAGCTTTTTTGTAGGCCCCCTTCAGATATTGGAAGGTCACCTGGGAGCCTCCTCTTCTCCAGACTGAACAGCCCCAACTCTTTCAGTCTGTCCTCATAGCAGAGATGCTCCAGTCCTCTGAGCCTCCTTGTGGCCCTTCTCTGGACACACTCCAGCATGTCCACATCCCTCTTGTAATAGTGGCTCCAGAACTGGATGCAGTACTCCAGGTGGGGTCTCACCAGAGCAGAGTAGAGGGAGAAAATCACCTCCCTCCCCCTGCTGGTCACACTTCTCCTGATGCAGCCCAGGCTTTGGTTGGCTTTCTGGGCTGCACGTGCACACTGCTGCCTCATGTTGAGCTTCTTATCCACCGGAACTCCCAAGTTCTTCTCCTCAGGGTTCCTTTCCAGCCTGTATTTGTGCTTAGGATTACCTTGACCCAGATGCAGGACCTTGCACTTGGTCTTGTTGAACCTGATGAGGTTGGCTTGTGCCCACCTCTCCAACCTGTTCAGGTCCCTCTGGATGGCATCCCTGCACTCCAGCATGTCTGCTGCACCATACAGCTTGGTGTTGTCAGCAAATTTACTGAGGCTGCACTCAGTGCCTCTGTTCATGTTTCTTGATCTGTTAATTATCAGATTACCTCCTTGGTTAGTCCATGGAAGTGGTATCAAATGTCATATGAATTTAGAATGCTTAATAGTTGGCCTAGTAAACAGATTTATAGTGCTTACACTAAGATTAGTATTTAAATAAATAGTTCTTTGTGTTATTTTTAATGGAATATGATCTTTGAAATGCTGTAAAATCATTGCAGAAATGCGTAAAAACATTTCACGTTCCAGAATGGCATTATCTGAAATTATGACATGTAAGAAAGTAAGCTTAACTTTGATAGACAATGAATGTCTTAAATTTTTATTAAGTCCTGTATGTTTGCAAGACAACTTAATCAGTTTGCCAAATCTTAGGTAACTTCAGCTCTTCATAGCAATTGCATCTGTTGAAAATTAGGTGACATATTGATAGTTTATATGTTCTGCCAAGTACTTAAAATTTGTGATTGGGTGATTGTATGGATGGTAGATTCCTTTACTAGTCCTGCCCTCTCTACCTGACTTCTTTACAAATCTCAAAACTTTGAAAAAAAATCCAGTTCAAGGTATAATGCCTGTGAAATTAAATGAAGTGTCCCTTTAGAACTACCCAAATTTAAGTCTCAAGTTGACTCTTCAGAAAGCAAAAATGGAAAAGGTATGCATAAAGCAAGCCAGGGGGTGCTTGAAAACATTTGTGTCTGGTTACAGAGCAAGACTGTGCAAATAAATACATGATTTACTAGATCTATTGAAGCAGAAGGAGTGGTTGGTTCCTCTCTCCTCCTTGACATTGTTTTAGTGCACTGCCAGTGGGATCTTTGACATTGTCTACGGTGAAAAAGTGTGAAGTTGCAGTCTCTGGAACTTTATTCAAGATCCTTGTCGCTCACTTGTCATTTGGCTATACTCAGCTTTATTCTTCTTTCTGAACTGTTGAAAAGTTTGCAGAAATCCATGGAAGTTATGGAACTACATCTATGTACAGATGATACATATGTAGTTTGAAAGAGTGTAACTTCTGTGTAGATCTTTGCAATACATTCTCAATTATTTGATAATTCTCCTTCACTGGTGGAATTTAAATAAACAGCATTTAATATGTATTTATAAAGCATGAATAACTTTAAACAGCGTTTAAAATTCTAATATGCTTTTCACAATCTTTATTACCTTGATACAAAAACTGAGTACATGGTTATGGTTTACAATGTTGCAATTTGAATCATCATTTAAAAAATCTCATTATTTTTAAAATCTGCATATTGTGTTAAGTATTCAGCTGAAATGAGCAGCTAGACAAATTAATTGTAATTGCCTGAAAAAAAAATTATTTGAACTTATTTTGTCTGTGCAAGCCTGGAACCCACAGGGAAGTTGATCAGCCTTTGACATCATTCTGTCCAGTTTAACAGAGTGTGAAAATCACCATATTGCAGCTAGAAAAAAGTAAGGGGAGGAAAAACAAATTTAAAAAATCATGCGAGAACAAAAGGGAGGCCACTTCATAGCATGAAGTCTTTCTGTCTCAGTTACCAGATGGAAAGAGAGCAAAGACACTGACTCTGTGCACTCACCTCATTTCTTCATTTACAATGCTTGCCAAAAGCTTTACAAAGCCTATTGTCACTACCCCATCCTCCTTCCTTCTACTGTACTGAAGGTGTTTTTTAGAAGTGCTAAAATCTGACAGTATACTTTAGGCTTCAGAAGATTGCTTTTCCTTATTGGGCCAAAACTGGCAGAGCATATTTTAAATGTTTCTCAGACCATCAAGTAGACGTAAGTTGAACAATGCATTTTAATGTTCATGAGTTTGCAAGAGTTTTTAGCTTATTTGAGGTTAGTGCTGTGCATGGGCAAAGATAAACACTTACAGAATAGACTCCCTACAGGCCTTGCTTTGGATGTACTAGAAAACAACTTTAAAACTGTGGCACACCTTTTCAGTTCACTATGACGTCTGTTTTATTGCCTATGGTGAACAAAACTATGGAATATTTCTCTGTATCTGTATTTGCACAGATCTCCCTGGCAAAAATGTTGCCAAAAACCAGTCTAACTTTCAGCTTCTGTAGAATTCTTCCTGCTGGCAAGAATTGGGTGATTCATTTTGTATTTAGAGCACATATAAGTTGAAAACAATGCTTGTTTCCCAAGAAGCAACGACATCTGAATTTCATATTGTTGTCAATGAATGACTATGCTTGTGCAAGATTATAAATAGTAGGTTTGTATGTACTTTTATGTAGACAAAAGTATTAAAGTATCTGAGTTACTACTTGATGCTGATAGAGCAGTTTGTTGCACTTGGGTATTTTAAATGGAAGTTCCAATTTTGGGAAAGTAGAGTTTAGTCCCAAAGACTAGCATAGGTTGCTGGCTTCTGCTGCAGCTTCTGCATTTTGCTATGCTTTTTCTGCAAAGAGGCTAAGGTGGTTGTGCATTGCATTATCTGATTTTCCAGTAAAGCTCAGTAAAGGAGATGTGTGTTTTGGTTGATTTGGTTTTTTTGTCGTTGTTCGCTTTTGTGTGTGTGTGTGTGTGTTTATGGTGTTGTTTTTTTGTTTTGGGATTTTTTTTTGGGGGGGGAGGGTGTTTGGGTTTTTTGTTTTGTTTGTTTGTTTTGGTTTTGGTTTTTTTGTGTTACTTTCCCTCACTTGTGTGTTGGCGGAGAACTGACTGTGTTAACCTGAGACTATGACATAGATTATGTGATTAATTGCATCCTCAACAAATTTTCAGATGATACCAAGCTGTGTGGTGCCATTGGTACATTTCAGGGAAGGAGTGTCATCCTGATGGACTTTGATAGTGAATCCACATGAACCCCATGGAGCTGAACAAGGCCATGTGCTAAGTCCTGCATCTGTGTCAGGGCAATCACAGAATCACAGAATTAACCAGGTTGGAAAAGATCCTCAAGATCATTGAAAACAACATATCACTTAACACCTTCTAATTAACTAAACCATAGCACTAAGTGCCTCATCCAGTCTCCTTTTAAACACCTCCAGGGATGGTGACTCCACCACCTTCTTGGGCAGCCCATTCCAATGGCCAAAATCCTCAGTATCAATACAGACTGGGTGATGAACTAATTGAGAGCAGCTCTGTGGTGAAGGATTTGGGCATATTGGTCACAGATTAAATAATCATTTTAAAAAATAATTTTTTTCTCATTTATGTCCTGAATATCTCTGCTTTTTAAGTGGAAAAAAAAGTCAGAAATAGCTTTTTTTGTAAATCAGGGTTTCATCCCAAAGGCAAACATATACAAATGTTCAGGTTTTAAATATGTTCAGGCTGTTTCATCTTACATTACCCAATGCAGAAAACAATAAAAAATATAAGATTAATAATAATTAGATTGAGTACAATAAATGTTAAAGTGCTTTTCATTCATAACTTCAGTGCACCTCAGAATTTTCAAATATAATATGAAAGAGCATCTTTTTTTTTTTTTGGCCTGGCCTTGAATTCTTCTTATCTAACAGGCAGACATGAAGTTCTATATACTACCACATTTAATTACCATGTTCATTCTATTTTTTTTCTTTTTTTCCTTTTTTTTCCTTTTTTCCTTTTTTTCTTTTTTTTTTTTATTTTTTCTTTCTTCTTCTTTTAGTTTTCTTTTTTGTCTTTTTTCTTTTTTTAAGTTTTATTTTTTCTTTCTTCTTTTTTTTAGTTTTCTTTTTTGTCTTTTTTCTTTTTTTAGTTTTCTTTTTTCTTTTGTCTTTTTTCCTTTTTTCTTTTTTCCTTTTTTCTTTTTTCTTTTTTCTTTTTCCTTTTTTCTTTTTTCTTTTTTCTTTTTCCTTTTTTTTTTCTCTTTTTTCTTTTCCTTTTTTCCTTTTTTCTTTTTTCATTTTTCTATTTTTTCTTTTTCTTTTTTCTTTTCTCTTTTTTCCTTTTTTCTTTTTTCTTTTTTTTTTTTTAATGCAGACATATGTGCATTCATGTCACCAGGCCAATGATCACAACTGGCTAACTGAAAATGTAATATAAATGTGAGTAATTGCAAAGTAATTACTTGACAGTTTTATGAGTAATTTTACCTATTTTGTGAAGATGACAATACAGCTTTCCAGAAATGATCCTGCAGTGCAGATATGAATGAATAAAAAGAATTTTAATGAGTGTGACTCAGGGGATAGAATCAGCAAAATGTATTGGCCCTTAAAAGGTTATGAAAGTAGAAATTAGGTCAACAATTTTCACCCTGCTGAGATGGTTTCTGTAGCTTTCTCTTGAGGCTTACTCTAAAGTGAGCTTGAACTGTTCCATGCAATTATAGTAAGAATGTATTAATATAAGTGCCAATTTAATGTCTCCTTTAAGAAACTGACAATTCAAATGCTATAAGTAGGAGTCTATGGGATTTTGTTTCTGTATTAGAGATTTTGGAAATAACAGACTAGTATCATGGATAAGATCCTTGGAGATTTCATACAAAGCTTAATGCTGCCTGTACACTGAATGATTGGAAGAGAATGGCTATATACAACATGTATCCAAACCCAAACATGTAAAGGTTGTAGAGGTCTGTATTTTCTGAATAATGGTGATTCTGAGAGTTCATAATTTTTATTTAACTGGGACAGCTCTTAACTGATGACTGGAATTTCTTAAATTTGCACTTCTTCCTCCTGCCTGTCCATCAGCAGCCTTAGCAAAACTTCAAGGCAGTCAGTTGCAGAACTTTCTTAGTAATATTTGCTCCCTAAATATCTGTATTTCACTATGAGAAATATCATCAGGGAAACTGTCCTGTCCTTGTAAAGTAAAATGTGCACCTTTTACAGTCTCAAAGAAATTATCAGTGAGAACTAAGTTTCAGCAACAAGGTGAGCTAGTATTTTTAAGTGACACCAAAGGAACTATTACAATTACCTAGGCTAAATTAGGCTATAGACTTTATAAAATCTCTATAAGTGTAGTAAGTATTTCAGGACAAAAGAGCAATCAGTTTTTTAAACCAAACCACGTTTTTTACAAAGGCACTGCAAAATTTTGTGGTGAAATCAATTCAGTGCTTAATCTCCCTTAGTGTATTCAATGTGCACAGATTTCAGCCTAAGAATTTCCAGGTTTAATTTTCATCCTCTGATTTCATGACATCATGCTTTTAACAAATAAAACACTCCACTGGCTACAGTGGACAAGCCATGTTTAATGATATTTCTAGCATAACGTATTGTATTTTTCCACTGGAAGGCATAACATCATTAACAGCACCTCTCTGAACCCTTCTCAGCTTCTTGACATCCTCTCTGACTTACAAACACAATATTTGAGTGGAAGTTGCATAAGAGAACTGACATCACACAATTATTTCCTATTTTGCACATCAGAGCTTTTTTTATTACGTGTACCATTGTCTTGCAATGATACATGGATACATGACATGACATGCCCTAGAAGTTTTGGTGTTTAGGATTGTTAACAACTTGGATTTTAGCAAAGAAATAATACCTCACAAATTACTTAGGGTAAACTTCAGAAAACAAACAAAAACACATAGCAACACTGCAAATGTAAAAACTGTGGTGTGAATGGTCAAACACTCTGAGCAACTTCAACAGAGAAGAGTTTATTTGAAGTAGTCAGGCACCTTAATAGTAAGTGCCATATAAGTCACCCATATTGTAATTCTGATTATTATAAGATTAAATAATTTCATGGAATCATAGAATCATAGAATGGTAAGGTTGGAAGGGACCTCAAAATCATCTAGTTCCAAACCCCTGTCATAGGCAGGGACACCTTCCACTAGTACAGGTCACTAAAGGCCTCCTCCAACCTAGTCTTGAACACCTCCAGGGAGGGAGCAGCCACAACCTCCCTGGGCAACCTGTGCCAGTGTCTCACCACCCTCACTGCAAAGAACTTCCTCCTAACATCCAGTTTCAATCTTCCCTCTTCCAGTTTAAACCCATTGCCCTTTGTCCTGTCATTGCAAGACCTTGTAAGTAGTCCTTCCCCAGCCTCCCTTGTAGGCCCCCTTCAGAAATACTGGAAGGCTACTCTAAGGTCTCCTTGAAGCCTTCTCTTCTCCAGGCTGAAGAGCCCCAACTCCAGCCCTCTGATTATCTTCATGGCCCTTCTTTTATTTCTTAGGAACGTAAGTGTGGATTTGTTTTTATACCAAATATATGACGCTTAGGAAATCAATGGTGCTTGCTTTGTCTTTCAATGACTCAGTCAATACAGATGTCAAATTTGATTGACATCATTCTTCATGTGCCATTGTCTTGCAATGATTTAGTTTCAGAGTTACTCAGAGTCTTTTATCCTAGAACTGTGGTCCATATGCTTGGTACTCAGCAGTGCTGTTTTAGCTTTAGTAACATTGAAAACAAACTGCATGGTGATTTGTGTTGCATTTTTATAATCATTAGGTAATCAGGATTAGTGGTCTGTCTGATTCTGTCATTATACAAATCTTATTCGTTAGGACTAGAGATATTGTAAGGTAATTTTTAGATTTTGTGTAATGGGTATCAGGCACAACCAGGTATCTTTGACAACCATACTAGTGACAGAATTCTTTTTAATCACATTACCAATGAATGAGTGTTTGATTGATTTCAGTGTTCAACATAGTTTACATTTTGAATAAGAAATGGGAATGATTTAATTTGAAAAGTTGTAGCACCAAAAGAAGTTACTTTTAAAAATCTCAGCATACTGTATCAGCTCTATTGTTTTTATCAGCCAAATTTATAACTGCATGAAAAAAAAAAGATCCTTCCAGGATATATCAGATCTCAGTTGAGATCTACTCTCCATAAATCCATGCTGATTTGGATTAATTGCCTTGCTTTAAATATTAAGTACACCATCAGTGCTCTTTTATAATTCATGCCGTTTAACACATCCCTGTCCTTCTTTGTTAATTGAGTCCTACCTGTTGTTTTTCAACACAATTGATAGATCAGTAATTACCTGGTTAATCCAGATGAAGCTTTGTTTTTATTGCCACAGCATCAACTTTTCTCCATGGCCCTGGACATTCTAATATTTCAATCCTTGAAACAGGACAACAAAGCAGATTGCTCCTAGGCTAACTCTTTTAAATTGCTAATTTAAAAACTCTCTATCATGATTACTTTTGTTTATCAGTGTCTTTATAACTGCTATGCAAATATCTCTTCATAACCTAGAGAAAGGTGAATTTTTCATCTGGGAGCTAAATTCAATTATTTAAAATCCTTCTGATCTCTCTGATATCACAATTATTTCAATGAAATTTGTATGCCTGAGGGTGGTGAGGCACTGGAACAGGTTGCCCAGGGAGGTTGTGGATGCTGCCTCCCTGGAGGTGTTCAAGGCCAGGTTGGACGAGGCCTTGAGTAACCTGTGCTAGTGGGAGGTGTCCCTGCCTATGGCAGGAGGTTGGAACTAGATGATCCTTGAGGTCTCCTTCCAACCTTACCATTCTATGATTCTATGAAATTATACAGAGTCTTCTACAGGTAACTTCTACTGTCTAAAATGCATTCTCACAGCTTCTCCTAGGATTTTCTCTTAATATTGTATCAGTTGTAACTGGAAATGTACTTTTGGCTTTTCCTCTAGTCAAAAGTAACATTATTCTCTGGTACCTTGGTAACTAACATGATGTCTAACCTTGATCAAGGTGTAGATGTTATAAAATTTATTGGGAAATGTCATTAGGTGGAAATACTTTATTTTCTGGTTTCTGACTTTTTTCTTTTTTAAATTATTATTTATTATTATTTATTTATTTTTACTAGTTTTTCTTTTCCCCCCCGTCTGAATATGTGTGCCGATTTGAGGCTAATTGGAATATTTTAATTTTAAAAAAATATAGGCTGTGAAAAGCAAACAATGGTGATGTCTACTTCACTCATAGGCTTGCTGAGATGTATAAAAACAAGGACACAAACATAAATAAGAGGAGAGCCTCTCTCTGGGAGCTGGTGTGTCTTCTGGGCTTCTGCTGCATAACCGAACTAATCACTCTGCTTCTAACTCCCCTTGCCCATCCTCCAAACTCACCTTGCACAACAGGCAGACCTTGGGGTAAGGTAGAGGGGGGGAAAGAAGGTGGAAGGGTGGTTGGGAGCCCCTCCTGGGGACTCTGATTTCTAGGAGGGGGATTATGTTTCTGTATTACCTTTAACTTGCATATTTCTGTAAATATTCCTGTATATTGTGTATATCTCTACCTGTATGTTGTGCTAAGCTGTAAATAGAGCTTCATTCCTTAACTTTCAGCTGGCTGAGTCTAGTCTGGGTGATTTTCATAGTGGGGGGTGGGGAGGTAACTCCCAAACCATCACAATATGACTATATGTTGCATTGCATTTTAATGTTGTTCATACAAATAGTACCCTGTAGTCAGGCTCCCAATTCAGAGATAATAACTTATTTAAAACAGTCTGAAAAGAACAGAAATGAGCATAGTGCTCATAAGTAGGCGATTTCACAGGTGTAGATGACTGTGGAGAGTCACAAGAGAATCTATAGAAATCAAATTAATAATCCACTAAGGAATGATAGTGCTCCCACTCTGCTTACTGCTGAGTGATACATAAACAAGAGACAAGAAAGGTTATTATCAAAAAATTGTAACATATTTATGTCATCATCCCATGAGAGTAGAATCATGTAAAAATTTTGCTTGATGTTTTCTAAGTGGATGTATGCTTATTTATGAAATATTTTTTTCTTTGAAATACCTCTGTGAAAAGTATTTCAGCCTCTGTTGCCAACAGGACTATGTTTTAATTTCTGGATTTACTCTTGAACAAGACTGACAGGCAGTTTGGGAGGAGATGGACCTCTCCCTCTGTTTCTTTCCTGAATTCAGCTCAAATGAAAACATCCGAAGTATCTATAGAATCATAGAATGGTAAGGTTGAAAGAGACCTCAAGGATCATGTAGTTCCAACCCCCTGCCATAGTCAGGGACACCTCCCACTAGTACAGGTCACTCAATTATTGTCTCTGAAACTTGTAAATCCTTAAATATCAACTTATATTGATTATTTAATTGGCAGAGCTGATAATGAAACAGCGCAAGTAAGGAAGACTGCATTAATAAGGTCTCACAGCTCTGAGGATTCCACTTCAAACCTTTTTGTTGTTGAGATCACCTTGACCTGGGTGTTCAAAGGAAGTCCAAGAAATGGAAGTTAAGTTCTTGAGTGTGGACAGTACTTAGACTGGCAAACATCAAAGGATTCCTGAAGTTACAGATGAAGTATTTAGGGATCAGTCTGAAAAAAAATATTTAGGCAACCATTTATGCAGAGATTAAAGACTTCTGAAGCATTTTAGTGTCCTAACTTTATACTGATGAAGAAAAAGAGAAAAATAGTGTGTAGGGTGCTATGTTTTGGTTTGCTCTCATGCTGTTTTCTTGGGGGAAGTTGTAGGGTTTTTTGGTTTGGGTTTAGTTGGTTTTGGTTTTTTTGGGCTTTCTTTTTTGTGGTAGCAGTGGTTTTCTGTTTGTTTTGTTTCGTTTTGTTTTTCTTGTGTTTCTGTTTTTTTGTTGTTTGTTGTGGTTTATGTTTTTTTTTTTCCTGGCAAAATATTGGATTATTTTATCATTTGGAGATCAAACTGAATTATATTAGCTGAAGAGGTAATGACAATTGCAAGACAGTCATGTTTGTGCACTGTTTGAGATTGTAGGATGGCTGGGAAACATGAGGTAGCTAAAGGCCATTTTTCTGATTTTCGAGTTAAAATATATGATAGTTTGGTATCGACAAGTCACAAACTGAAATACTATCCCTAAATACTATTATTTCCATATAGTTCCATCTAACAACATTCTCTTTATGTTTTAGCACTATTTGTCACTTTTCCTGGTTTTGTTCTGATGGATTTAGGCCAGCCTGTCTCATTTCATCTGTAAGCATAGTATTTGATTTTAAACTGGAAAGGCTCAAATTACAGAAATGTAGGACTGAGAGGTATAACACATGACCACTGCAAATTGCAGTCAGCAGACTGGAAGTTTAGTTCAATAGTTCTACATTAAAATAAATTCTTAATTTATTCAGATAGTAATGGATTAAATACTTCATATAGGGGAGATGTGTGTATTGACTAAGATACAATGTACCTCAGAAAAAGTCCTAAGAGTGATTACAACAAGTCTGACTTATTATGTTATGGAAACATTTTACTTTAATTTTTGGCTTTATTGCCTGAGTGATGGAATCAATATCCACAACAATTTCCCAGCTATGTGTTGGTGAGGATGTCTTTCATAAATTGAAATTTTATGGTTATATAATTTGCCTGTTGCCTATCATGGTAATATTCCTCAAAGAAAAAGAGAAGAAGTTCTTGCAACTCCATGCCTGCTGCTTTGTCTAAATTCAAGCTACTCTTTACTTTTATGTGAAGCAAATATAACAATTTCTGTGAAGCACTTGAAATCTCTGTGACAGTCAAACAAGAACTTAGTATAGTCATGTNCCCTTATATGCAGGCAGGACGTCTTACGGTATCACGCTGGCGAATGCGTGGAGGCAGCAGCCAGGATGCAAGCAGGCACCTGTAATGGCGGAAGGCACGCATCCCGCGTTTATTAACACAGCCCGAAGATCAATTGGACCTTTGGACACGAGATAGCCAATCAAATGGCAGTTAGCCAAGATTTGGCCATATTGGGTGAAGCCATAGGCTTGCTTTATCCTTTTTTGGGCAGATCACGGGCCCTGCACAAGGTAACCGTGTGCACCCTGTTTACCGCAGGTGATGGACAGACCCCGGACCCCAGACTTAGTGGCGCCAGGTCCTTTGTCCCTTTTCCCGCAGTTGCTCTCTCCCCAAAACAGAAGGAGAGAGAGCAGAAAAACATGTCTGCATAAGCCGGGACATGTACAAGCCTAAGAGGCTTGTTTAGGCCTACCACGACATGTCCTCGTGACAAAAAGATTAATATTTTATCAAAAGGTTTGCAAATGTTTATAACTTTAATGAAAAATACCATTTCAGCTAAAATATACTAAAAAGGGGAAAAAAAAGGGTTTATGCTTGACCGTTTTGCTAAGTATTTCAGTGTTTTTGGATAGTTCTATTGCTGGTTTAGATTAAATATTTTTTAAAGACATGCTGCAGAGCTTCATATACTTTTAAATAGTCAGATACCAACAGATATCCATCATAGAAGAATCTAGGTAATTGTGGCAGATCTACTATTGAATTTCCTTGGTTGCTATTACTTATTTTCTGACTGTAGTCAAANGGCCACCTGGGCACACTGCTGGCTCATGTTCAGCTACTATCAACCAGCACCCCCACTTGTTTAATTATGTGTCGAATTCAGCAGCAACTTTCTCTAGTCCTTTAAAAAGAATCATTTAAAATGTCCATCTTTCATTCAGTGAAATTAATTTTCTGCTGGAAACATCTGAAATATCAGAAACAGAACATAACTAAAAAGGTTTGTAGAAATGGGATGTTCCTCAGTGATGTTAAAATGAATGGAAATTGCTCCTAGGAATTTAAACTCATTATGCTTAGTAACTGAAATGACTTTTTGCCACCCATGATACAGGGTTTCTTTTAGCAAATCCTTAATGATTTCTTAATTAATAAAATCACATTTATAAAACCAGTGCCATTCCTTAATCCAGCCTAAAATTCTGATTATTTTTTGAAGCCGAACTACAGTTTAATTTCAGAAACATTTGTTGTAATGCTGTTTGAACCCTAATGAGTCAAGTTCAATTGGTTATTTTTAGTTTCATAGAATCATCTGTTATTTAACCCTACCAAATCTGGAGCTAAGCCACGTCCCTTAAAACCACATCTGTGTGTGTCTCAAACAGCTCCAAGGCTGGTGATTCAACCACCTCCCTGGGGAGCCTATTCCAGTGTTTGATAACCCTTTCAGTAAAGCTTCTTCTAATACTCAATCTAAACATCTCCCGGTGCAACTTGAGGCCAAAAAGGCTCTAAGCAAATCTATCACACAAAAATATAGCAGGTGAGGAAAAATCTGCAGCTAGTTGTGGCAGGGAAATATAAAACTCACAAGAAAAGGCAAGTAGCAGGTTTGTCACTTTGTAGCAATTATTTCTACCACTGTAATTATTAATATTTACAAAACCCAGAGCATCCATTTTAAGTCTTGGCCAGAGCTAACAGTCATTAATAAAAAATTCAATAAAATGCCACATTTAATTTGTATCAGGGGATGTTTCAAGCACTGCAGAAATCTCAGAAAGGTGATTTTTTTTATTTGTATTCAGTTGCATTTAGTGAAGTATTTGACACTTAGCCAAACTTCTTAAGACTGTAGAATCATCCAGTGAATCTCTTGCAACCAGTATCTTACAGAATAGTTTCTTTCCACTACCAGATAGACTTCACAAGAGGAGACTGTGTTACATTGATTCTTCACAGTATCTCAACATTCTCTGAATTTGCAAACTGTTCAGGGAGACAAAAAAAAAAAAAAAAAAAAAATCCTCAGCCACTAAATTGATTATTCTCCTGCACATCTTCTTTACTCATATTTGCTACTTTACAATGTGTAATGGAACAAGAGAGGTTTTTGAATGTAGCATAAATGGCTGAATGTATTCACAGTGATATGCTAAATCAACATCAACTGTCAATGCACTGTAAGATAAAGAAATAGGAAAAGAAATTATGTTACAACTTCTTCTGAGTTATGTTTTCCTTGTGGTAAGGTGGCCAGAGAACTTTCTCATTCCTTTTAGCATGCATATGAAATCTATCATTGATGAGTTTGGTTGTCCTTTTATGTGTGTTTTGTTTTGTTGTTCTACTTCATATTCTTTAATGAACCTGTTTTTTAAGCTGGGCATGTCAAAACTCTAGTTAACAAGTGTAGCCCTTGGACATTCTATAGATATGCCCCTAAACACAATCTGATGATAATCAGATGTGATGTACAGGTGTTTGCATCACTTCTACCTGAGTAGGCTGCTATGCTGTAAAAAAAAAAAAAAACAAAAACAAAACCAAACACAAAACAAAACAGAACAAAAAAAAAAACCAACTGAATGCAATGATATTATAGAATCATAGAATGGTAAGGTTGGAAGGGACCTCAAAATCATCTAGTTCCAAACCCCTGCCATAGGGACACCTCCCACTAGTACAGGTCACTCAAGGCCTCATCCAACCTGGCCTTGAACACCTCCAGGGAGGGAGCAGCCACAACCTCCCTGGGCATCCTGTGCCAGTGTCTCACCACCCTCACTGCAAAGAACTTCCTCCTAACATCTAGTCTAAATCTCCCCTCTTCCAGTTTAAACCCATTGCCTCTTGACCTGTCATTGCAAGACCTTGTCAATAATCCCTCCCCAGCCTTCCTGTAGGCCCCCTTCAGATACTGGAAGGCTACTGTAAGGTGTCCTCGAAGCCTTCTCTTCTCTTCTCCAGATAATTCTATTCTATGCATAATTTTTATATGTAGCATAATGTCTAAGTGGAACATTCAGAATTATTTTTAGTTTATTAGAAAGAACTGGTGTCAATAAAGATCTACCCACAAAAGCTGAATATGTTTAAAATTATCTAAAACCTCATTTAAAAAACTTTGACAAAGATTCTTGTGTGTTTGGGTTTCATTTTCCATTTTTGTAACATCTCATTAATCCCTATACTATTATTAATTTATAATGACTTTTGTTCAAATATTTGTTTCAGTAAAAGTTAAGAACATAGTAAATAATAATTTGAAATGACCTTGTTTTTGCTGTCCATTTATATTTCATTTAGATTTCCTTAATTTTGACATATTTACCTGGATCTGGGAGCAGAGGGTTTTTATTTGTTTGCTTCTATGATTATCTTCCTGAATCTCATAAAAGTTTAAAGAAAAGTCATTTTAAGAGTGTTTAGTTTTCAGACATTACATTCCCCAGAATGAACACTCCCACGTATGAACACCCAAAGATCTAAATTATTTAAAGAAACATAAAGAAAGCTAGAAAAACAAAACAAAAAAAAAGTTTGTATTGCAATTAAACAATGAAGATACATCTGATCATGTAAATTAATGACTAACTTTCTGTAAACTCACTGAATTTGTAATCTAGTGTCGTGGGATACATAAACACTCCAAAACAACTTTGGAAAGTATAGATTGGAGCATGGTCTGAAAAGGCTCCTTTTTCAGGATTATAGCTGCTTTGTAACAACACCAACTAGACTTCCTTGTCTATTACCATATTTCCTCTGGATTTTGATTTTGTTTGCTCTTTTCCACATCTATAGTTGCTACAGAAATTTAAGATATTCTTCCTACAACAAAGTCTATTTAAGAAAACAGGCAATTTCCCCCTGCTTTCACTTAGATTATGTGTCTGGTAAAACTCAGTAATGCTGCAATGTTGTTGTCGTAGGCCTAAGCAGGCCAAAATGGGCTTATCTATGTCCCGGCTTGCCCAGACATGTTTTTCTGCTCTTCCCCCTTCTGCTATGGGGAGAAGCAACTGTGGGAAAGAGGACAAAGAACCTGGTACCACTGAGGACTCTGGCTTGCCCATATTTGTTTGCATCTTGTGGTAAAAAAGGTACACACGGTTGCCTTGTGCAAAGCCTGTGTTCTGCCCAAATTTGAGTGAAGCAAGCCTATGGCTTCACCTAACATGGTGAAGCCTGGCAAAGTGCCATCCTGATTGGCTAATCTATGTCCAAAGGCCCATTAGTCTCGGGCTGTATTGATAAAAAGGGATGAGCAAGTACCACAATGTGCTCTGTGCCATTGTATCTGTGTTCTGCT
>WBNM01044057.1:21295-32243 GCA_013399055.1 Ramphastos sulfuratus | reverse complement strand
AGAGAATAAGTCTTATGAGGAGTATCTGAAAGAACTGGGGTTTTCTAGTCTATAGAAAGAATCTGAAGTGAGACTTTATCACTCTCTACAACTAACAGAAGGAGGTGGAGGACCATTGAGCATCAATCTCTTTTCCTGAGTAGCAAGTGACAAGATGGGAGGAAGTGGCCTCAGGTTACACTAGAGGACGTTTAGGTTGGATATTAGGAAAAATTCTTCACTGAAAGGGTTGTCAGGCAGTGGAACAGGCTGCCTCGAGAAGCAGCTAAGTCATCGTCCAAGAAAATACTCAAAAGACAGGAAGACATGCTGTACAGGGGACATGGTTTATCAGTCGACTTGGTAGTGTTATGTTAATGATTGGACTGGATCTTAAATTCCTTTTCCAGCCTAAATGGTTTTATAGTTCTTTGTGTTTATATGATCTGAAATGTTTAGAAGGTTCGTCTGTGACTAGCCTGGCTTCTTTCCAATTTTATTTTTTGTATTTATAGTTTTAAAAATAGATGAGTAAAATGATTCCAAGTATTCCATGAAAGAGAGTGAAATACTTTATAGTTATTGTGAATACTTGGTAAGGCACAGAATTGCATGACTGTATCTCCCAGTTCTTGCCACAGGAGTGGTACAATTTTATTTGGTAACAGTTCTTGAGAACTTCTTTTGATTTTTGGTATTGAGCTATAATCAAACAACTTCTGTCAGGTGGAGAGTTTAAGAACTGTCACAAGTGTAGGGCTTACCTTTCTTTTAGTCTTGTGAAAGAGTATTTAATAAAGTAATACCTTCTCTGATGATTCAAAAGTTCTTTAATACTTTTTTTAGTATCTGAGACTATTGAAAGGACATTTATGATAAAGAAGTATGTTTCTATTATCTGAGGAGGAGAGGATTAAATAAATATGTAATAAGATTAAAGTCTTGTGTCTACATATATGTAGTTTAATTATTAGAACTGAACTGCTGTATGTATTTTAAGACATCTAATTTAGAAGTAGGAAAGACAAAGTCTATTAGCAGATTAAAGAAGCTTTGATTCTTCACTTGACTTTGCCAGAGTCAATGCAGGTGGTCATCACTTTGGTGATGTAATGTTGCAATAACTAGTCTTGCAGGAGACTGAATTTGTGCAGTGCAAAGTCAGGAGACTCTTCAGAGCTTGATTGTTTAAAGTTAGGCTGATGTTGCTTGTCTTAGGATGAGATGCTCTCAGAAAAAGGAATTGATGAAGTTATGCTAATACTGTGTACCTTAAGAGTGTACTGAAATGACTGGTTCCAGGGAAACCTTATTGAGGATGAAAGGTCAGAGATTCCCAGAACATTGGAGCTGCATCCTTTTGGGTTAGCATTGTTCGATAAATTCAGCAAAGTCCTGCAAACTAGTGCCCTGATGTTCAATCTATCTCATTATAATATCATTATAATGTGAAAAACCACCCTCCTAGCTAGACAACCCCTCTACCCAGACAAACCTATTGCTCTCTAAGCATGCACCGAGAATTTAAAAGGAGCTGTTTCTTTGTGATGAAGCAAGAAAGAAACTAACCAATGACCAGTTAGCAGGATTGACATTAGGTGTAGCTAATACATTTTACTGTGTAAATATTTGTTGTGAATTTCAACTGGTGTGCTAGCTTTCTAAGATTTACTACCTAGCACCCTTTTCTGGGCAGGTATGGAATAAAATAAGTATCTCAACTCAAATGTCAGTTGGCATTTGAACGCCACGTAAAGAATCCAGATTTGGGGCAGCATCTTGTCTGTCAAAATCCATATTGTTAACTGTGTTTAATGGTGAATGAGGATTTTTGTGTGAAAGAAGAATATTCGTAAAAAAGATTTGAACTTTATAGTCCACATGCTGGAGGTGACTAGTTTCCCCTCATCCCTCAGAAATCAAAATCAAATGTGTAAGAGAAAATTATATTTGTCTATGTATTTCAGCCTTTTGGCTCCATGTTTTTGCTGTGCACAAAGTGTACTATGTACTGACTCAAAAAAGTTAGTTGATTATGTAGCACAGTTGTTCTATTTTCAAAATTGGTATTGATTGTCACTTTTCCTTACCATCTGGGTATCCTAATTATAAATCAGATTTTCCCCCCCTTGTATTATGATATGGAGAGCATATGTTTTGGAGTTACTGTTTTAAGTTTAGAGTTAAATTTATGTAGTATTTTTATATAGTTGGCATGAGCTGTTTAGGTTTGGCATAGCTGTACATGTATGGCCAGAGTTGTTCACTTTCTGTATATAAAAATAACTTCCCTGAAAGTGGGAGTCTGTCTTTCTCCTCAACTCTTTCACAAGAATTCCCGTCAGTTTCTAATGGAACTGCATGGTAGAATAAAATAGAAGTTGCCCACTAATAGAATCTCAGGCAATTAATGTATGAAGTCCTTTGGGAATGCAGGGGAAAGTAAACTTGCTACAACATCATGCCAGGATAGAGATATTCCTGGTTTACTACACTTACTCTTTGTGGGGAACATCATTTCACTTCAAAGCAGTGAACATCAACCAATTGGTTAGTCTGTGCATCCTTAAAAATAAACTCATTAGCAGTCTAGAAAACACAGGAAGGGCACTTCCTATTAATTTCAATCTCCTATCAGGAAATTCTATTTCTGGAGAGAATATCTCAATGTTTGAGTAACAATGTATTTTTAGCACAGTAGCTGTTTTGCAAAATAGTTTAGAAAGCTGTTGAAGCTGGTGTTGATATCATTGGGCCTAAAGTGTACTCTTTTTTCATCAAGTTCTTTGATAGACTTCATGTCTACAGTAGAAATGCTTTTCTCTTACCGTACCAATTTTCTTACTTTGGGAATTACTAAAACTGAAGTGTTTCAAACCTTTGCTGCAGAAATTTTAAGTGCTCTTACACCAAGAAATCAGTTAAGTAGGCAATGGTAGTCTTTCTTTGGTGTACAAGATCATAACATTTAAGGACTCAACACACATGGATTGAAGCACTTGCAAGACCCAAGTGTAAAGTTTAACAAGTTAGTTCTTTTGAAGTTGTGTTACCTTCATAGTCACCAATACAACTAAGGAGGCAGAGACTGAAAAATGTGCTACATTGTAGTAGTCTAGGCTGTTCTGCAAGCTTTTTTACTAAAATAGTGAAATTTGAGAAATCTAATTATTAATGTTTAGAACATAATAGAACTGGTGTTAGAGCATTATAACATGGAAAGCATTTCTTTTTCATGTTAAACTTCAGAAAACAAACTCTACTGAGGTTTTAACATGATGAATGAGAGTGATCTGTTTGGAATTTGTTTGTCATAGGAAATGTTTTTTCGTTTCATTTGGGTAAATGTTATTGTGATTCTGTTGCGTACTTTTTAACTTTACTTTTTGAAGCTTTCACATGGCTCTTCAAGTTTAGAGTAAGAAATATTTTACGGTATACAGGAAGGCCTTAGGTATTGATAGAAATATTAATAAGCCATACTCAAAATTACCTGTCTTTTCAAAACTTTGAAAGTGTACAGTACTAACTCATGTGCAACTAGAGATACACAAGTAAAGCACAGGCTTGTATTTTTACAATTTGTTATTTTTAGAAAACTGATCTCTATATCTCTCATTCTGTCATATTCTTTTCAAATACTGAAATATGACCATTCATTTTAATTTATGAGTTTTAACATTCCCTATGTTCTTCATAATGTCTTAAACCTTTCCTTTGGATAATGTAGTGTCCGTTTCTCCTTTACTGTGTTCCACTTTTTTTTTTTTTTTTTAATTTTTTTTTGTTTTTAAACATGTCTAGTACTTCTGAAGTTGAGGTGCACACATGGGTGGCTTTTATTTTCTCTCTTGTGATTAGGAAGTTCTAACAAATCTATTATGGTACTAAACAATTGCTATACTAAACACTGAGCACCGCTGTTAACTCATACTATTCTCTTTCAATGTAACTTCCAAGACAAGTTGCCCTTCAGCGCTAGGCAGACAATAATCAGGAAGGTGTCACCCTATCATGATTAACAGGCAGGAATTCTTACTTGAATTCCCCATCTATAATTTCCCGTGAGACTCCTTAAATATTCGTAATAAGGTAACTGAGTAATGGTAACAGAACAGACTACAACAGTTTATAATGAGGCTGAAAACGTAAAAGCAAGTTTTGCTGTAGACCTGTACATCTGCTGTTTTCTCCTGAAGTTTAATTCTGTGTTTATACCTATTCCCTTTGAGCAATGTTTTGGAGTAAAAATAAGAAGATATGGGAAATGCTCAAGGTACAAAACCTTCCTTGGATTGTCTTTAAGTCCACATTTATCTTGTTAATTTTTTTAAGTGAGATAAATCCACCAGAGCAAACAAGTACAGACAGAAGCAGGACAACAGGAGAGGGGATAGAGTCAGACTGCATGAATTTTTATCTTGAATAAACGGTTGGAAGTGTTTTAAGTGTTCTCAATCTCTGTGGTGCAACTTGATGTTGAACAAACCTAGATTGGAGGAAAAGGCCTCCTGCAGACACCTCACTCGATGTGCAAAGAATATGAAGGACTGAATCCAAAGGAGGAGTGTGCAAACACTGGGAGGGTTATTGACTGCCTGATGATGCAGACTGTATGGGTTTTCTGGCCTTTTGATTTCTTCTTTTTAAAAAGCAGAGATGATGTTTTTGGGATGGTGAAATGAAATGTTTATTGGTTTGGAACAGGGATAATCAAATGACTCTTCAAGTAGAAGGAGAAACCCAAACAGTGCCATCTGCACAAACAGCATCTCAAACCTGGATCTGAGGACTAAAAGTAGTTTACAAGGGAAAAAAAAACCGTATTAATAATGTTAGTTAATATTTAATATATCATAGTACTCACAGATGTTCTTCTCCAGGCACTCAAAACCAGAGAAACCCTTGCAGAAGAGTTAAATGCTTCTAATATTATAAATGCTTCTAATACATCATTTTTGCAAGAAATACACTGATGCAGGGCCAGCCAATGTGGAAGAGTATGGTTGATATAAAGTATCATGGTCTCTAACAACATGGAACTCAAAGCACCTGTTACAGACCTGTATTATGTTCTGTTTTGCTCCCCTCACTACAACAAAGACATTGAGTGAGTCCAGAGAAAGGCAACAAAGCTGAGAATTAATCTAGCTTCTCTGGAGAACAATGAGGTGCGTCTGAGGGAATAGGACTTGTTTAATTGGGAGAGAAGGATACTAAGGGGAGACATTGTCATTCTCTACAAGTAACTGAAAAAAGGTTGAGGTGTGGTCTGTTCTCTCAAGCAGCAAGTGGCAGGATGGGAGCAACGGCCTCAGACTACACCAACAAAGGCTTAGGCTGGATATTAGGAAAAACTTCTTTACCAAAAGGGTTGTCAAGCATTGAAACAGACTGCCTAGAGAAGTAGTTGAGTCATCATTCTTTGAGGTATTCAAAAGACATGTAGTCATGGAGCTTATAAGCAGACTTGGTAGTGCTAGGTTAATGATTGGACGTGATGACCTTAAAGGCCTTTTCCAGTAAGCAATTCTATGATTCTGTGGTATTACAGTGTGAGGTAAAACCCATCTCCCTGATAGCAATGTTTCCTCCCACAAGGGCATTGATCAGTAAGCTTTAGGAGCTACAGTAAACCATGAACAGTTTATTTCTGAATGCTTTGTAGAATGTCCTTTGTGAGGACTTTGACAATCCTAACAAGATTCCAGCCTGTCCTCAGATGTATTTCTTGTTTTTAATCAGTCTCCTGTCAGTCATTCACATCTGTTGTTGCTTACCTTTCTGTCTGGCACCTCCAGTCTTCCATAGACTTGACCTCAACAGGTTTCTATCTGCTTACCTCTGGCCATGCCATTTCATCCTATTCTCTGCTCTTTTTCTTTCTCCTCCTTTTTATTTGAGTAAACTTTTTAGAAGCTCCCAAAACCTCAATACATGTGTTAATTTAGATCCTCTCTTTACCAGTTCACTCATTCGCTTTGTTCTGAGCAGAGTCTCCTCTGTTTGCCTGTACTGCTCCCGTGGGTTTGTAATTTGTTTCCTCTGTTGCATTATGCTTGTTTCATATTTTACCCCAACAGAAGCATGACGTTTAGATATTTTACCATGTGTGGCAAAAAAATGATTGTGTATCAGGAGAAAGCTAGATAAGCAGTGTTGAATATTCCCACGAAGAGTTGAGAATATGTGTATTTAAAATAAATATACTGTGCTGGTTTGAGGCTAATTGGAATATTTTTATGAAAAAAATTATAGGCTGTGGAAGGAAAACAATGGTGATGTCTACTTCACTCATAGGCTTGCTGAGATGTATAAGAACAAGTACACAAACACAGATAAGACACAAGCTCGGAGAGTCTCGCTTTCTCTGGCTTTTTGCCTTCTCCTCTCTGCCGAGTAACCTAACTAACCCCTTCTAACCCCCCTGGTCGATCCTCCAAACTCACCTTGTGCATAAACCAGACCCTGGGGTAAGGTAGAGGGGTGGAAAGAAGGTGGAAGGGTGGTTAAGAGCCCCTCCTGGGGACTCTGATTTCTGGGAGGGGAATTGTGTTTCTGTATTACCTTTAACTTGTATATTTCTGTAAATATTCCTGTATATCGTGTATTATCTGCTTGTACATTGTGCTAAGCTGTAAATACAGCTTCATTTCTTAACTTGCAGCCAGCTGAGTCTAGTCTGGGTCATTTTACAAAGTATGGAGGGGCAGGTAGCTTCCTAACCATCACATATACAGATAAATGAACACTCTTTTCCAGTAAACACTAGATAATTTTCACTGCTGTCAAATAAGGAGACTATCTTAGACTGCAGTTCAACATAAATTTGGAAACTAAAATTTAGTTGCTCTTTTTGCAGAGCAACAAGATTTCTTCCTCCTTTCATATTTCATTTTTAGTGAAGTTCTTTGTCTTATTCAGTACAACTTTTAAAGTGATTAAATAGTGTTTGCTAACAGGAAGTGCTAAGTCACATACAAAAATACTCGTGTGGAACGTGATGTCTGTGCTTTATCTTTCTGTCTCCACCCTTTTGCTGTTTCTGCTAGTGTGAAGAACAAATGGGTAGTAATAATGCTGGCAAATCATCATAGATTTTGTGATCACTCATACACTGGCTAAAGACCATAATTACAGGAAAACAGGCGTTATGTTTCCTTTTTGACTGTTTTACATCAGATATGCTTGTTGCGTAGCTATTTTGCTTGCAGAGCACATGGCGTTTCTGAAAAGAAATACTAACGTGAGCTGTACACTCTGACAATGAAAATGTGAAAGCTGCTCAGGGTGTCTTTTGTATGTAATGGGAATTTGGCATTTATTATAAAGTAACAAAGTTTCATACTCTTGAATGGTTCTGGCTTCCATAATTAATAAAAAGTTATGTAAATGTAGGTATTTATACAACGTATTTTTAAACAGAAAATAAACATAATCATATGTAAGTATTTCATATTGGAAAGTTTCTTAATTATTCATTTCTACAGAAGACATACTAAGGTTATCCAGTATTTATTTCTGAAGCAGTTTCAGATTGAAGTAATATTCTCATATTTTCCTTTTACAGTTTATAGAAGCATTTTCTACCTGCATTAAGCTTTTGTGGGGAACTTGCATCCAGTTATGTTTCAGTTATGTTATGTACAATGACTAAAAAATCTTGAAACTTAATGTCTTTGTTGTTCATTTCTAATAACACACAGAAATTACTTGAAATAAGGTTTAGTGCAGTGTATGAAGAAATCGTGAACTAAAGTGGACCACATTTTTTCTGCAAATTTTGTCATCCTCTTGTTCAGTTTACTCTTCCTGTGTGGCAAAAGTTAGAATATCTGAGAGGCTAGAAAGCTTTGTCTTCCAATCAAATTCATATTTGTCTAGAAAAAAGACTTGTTTTATAGATCCAAAGCAAAGCACAACACAACCTTTTTTGGTTGTTTTTTTTGTTCTCAAGTACGGTTTGTTTCATGCTGGGGATGTATTGCCTGATAGAGGTACATCATTTCTTTGATTGTCTACTTTTTTTCATAGAGATTATCTTGTTCTTTTTCCTTCCTGGTTAAAATATGAATACAATCGTCTGACGAAGAGTTGATTATGTATTCATATTTCATCAGTTCAATCGTATGTCTGTCTGTTTTCAGACTATGAGCTTATCTAGCTTCACTCTCTTTTGGTGATTATATAGAGATGAGGCAAGAATCTAGTGTTTTGCTTCTGAAAGAGATTGGAAAAAGGGAATCTAAGCATGACTTCAGTCATGTTTTATGACTATTTTCTAATAATATTTAAAACATCATAAGACTCTGTGTGTGTCACCTTTGACAAAAAAAGCATGCAGGCCTTCACTGATTCGGTAGGAAAATTACTTACTATGAGCAAGTCATTTACATGAACAGTCTCAAGCATGACAAAAGAGAATATTGGGTTGGAGGAGTAGCAACTTTTGCTGCTTTTGATTCTTCTTAACACTTCTCTTAGGTCTCATGTGTCTTTTCATTTCCTTACTCCTTATCATATATAAGAGTTCGTGGGCACTTGATTAGGGTAAGCGGTATTGTGGAAGACCTGTTACGATTAAGGTTTTTTCTTCTTAATTAAAGCAGTTTCATGATGATGGCTTTTCATTTTTCTTGATGTGACCTGCTACCCATGATAAAAAATTGACTTACTGTTTATTTGTCAGCATTCTAAGCCTTACAGTATATAATATGCTACACGTCAAAATCGCAAATTTCCAAATTGTAAATTGTGTCCTGATTCATTTGTGTTTGGAGATGTTGGCTAGTTATGTTTTGTTTGGTAAACTGTGTCCTCTTGTTTGAGAACTTGAGCTCTTTGTGCGTATTGCTGGCTGTACTATCAGGTAGATGAGTGTTGTTGATGTCTGAAAATGTTCTTTGCATCTCATCTCTAGTGTTTATCCATCTCTTTTTCTCCATAAACAAAAGGCTGCCAATTGTGCAGAATGAATGAAAAGGTTACTGCTTATCACTGCTGCTAAAGAAGCCTTGGGTTTATCTGTCTGTCTCCTGAACTCCAGCACAGTCCTGTGCTGATTGCAGGAACAGTGAACATGTACGGCGTATGAACAGCTGTTGTGATAGTCATTATGTAAGCTGCATAGACCAGGTGTGGTATTCAGGGATAGTTACACCACTTTATGGCTATTTTGGTGATTGTTTCTGTTCATCCAAATAGTAGGAAAAAACACGGGGATGGGATTTACTGTTGAGTCATGATCTAGGCTGTATCTGTCTACAGAGATATTACTCTCTATGTTACAACAGAAAAGCATCATCTTGAATTCAGGAAGCCTGACTGCAGACTTTTTTTCTAACTACCTGTGTAATACCAACTTAAGTCATACTGGATTTCCGAAGAGCTTTAGAACAAAACAGGAATTAGATTATTATGTATGTCCTTGTGTTAGTTTTTTTAGTCAGTTGTTATTTTTTAAGTAGCCCAGTAGTTTCTTCACTGCTGTGCAACTCAGTACTTGGAACTAGAAAAACATGGTAGCACTCCTTACTCAAGGCTCCTTCAGGGATCATTTAAAGCAGAAAACTGCTGAGTAAGAACCAGGCATACAGTAGTTTTTACATCCACAGGATTCACTAAGTATTCTCTCAAACTACAATGCAAGTTTTAGTTGTGCAGAAGCAGAATTTGTGCCCTGTGTAAGAATATTAAGAAGTCTTCTGATGTAATAGCACTTTTCTGCACTGCTTCTGTGCCCTTTGTAGATGCAAAGGTAGTACCAGTTACCAGTCCACTTTTTTGGTAACAGAAAGGAATATATAGTTTGGCTTGGAAGAGGAATCTTTTTGTTGCTTTTGTTTTTCTTTCTTTCTATTAAGGGTACCAATCAAGATAGTTGTCTGTGCAAGAATACATTTCAGTGTCTTAAGCTGTAACAAATATAGTTTGAAAATAAAATGTAGACCAGACTAATTCACTGTATGAGCCTCTGAAGATTTAACTCATTTCTTAAACACACCCATGATGATTGGAAGAATCTTTCTTTTTTTTTTGAAGAAAATTTTAATGTACATTTTTATATGATTCCTTTTGACCCTGTGCATTTTTAAAAGCTGATTTTATTCAGACTCTGTATTTAAAAAGGACTTACTGAAATGTGAAATCTTTTACAGTAAAGATTTAATTACTTTCATAAACCTAGGACTATATAAGTAAAAATAAAGAACTGAAAATTAATCCATTCACAACAGTCCAAAAGCATACTACATAGTCTAAATTTTCAGGCATGGGACAAAATGATATGTGGTGCATTTTATAAAAATACTCTAAGGCTTTTTTAATTTAGATGTGCAGTAACAATTTGGGAAAGAAATCAATACTTACTCTCTTTTTTGAAAAAAGCTGCATTTTCTTCAACCACTTACCAATTCTTAAGCAACTTTTGAAAACTGTTATGCAATAAAAGAGTTTAGTGGTTCTTTATTGATCATAATGGAGGAACCATGAGTATTGGACTGAGACATCACTTAAAGACATGTTGAATTTTTGACCAGTACCTTTATGTATTGTGGTTTGCAGTTAAAAAATGGATTTTTATTAAAGAAAGTTGGCATTATTTGTCTGGTTTACATTTGCACATAATGAAAAGTGTTTAAAGACACGTATGAGGAAACTGAGAAATACATGAATGGAAAGAGCTCCTCAGAGGTTGCAAAGACACCTGCACACTGATTAGGTGAGCTATTTCTTCAAAGGAGAACACAGACTTTGCAAGTGGGTTCTCAAATATGATTAGGAAGTTTGTAAGGATCCTTCTGTGATTTATAGGGAGTGTGTCTATTTGTGTAGGCTGGTTAGTTCTAATAGAATTTGTGTGATGATACTGTGTTGTGTATAGGTCATTCACTATTTCTAATCCAAGTCTTCCCACTCTAGAGCGGAATCTAAACACTCATCAGCATTTGTCCAAGCTGAGTTTTAGATT
>WBNM01044048.1:3034-16540 GCA_013399055.1 Ramphastos sulfuratus | reverse complement strand
TTGATCACCACTCTCTGTGTGCCACCATCCAGCCAATTCCTTACCCAGCAGTGCTCCACACATCCAGTCCATGTTTTTCCAGCTTGGTGCCCAGGATGCCATGTGGGACAGAGTCAAATGCCTTACTCAGGTCCAGGTAGATGCCATCAGTTGCCCTTCCCTTGTCCACTGTCGCTGTGACTTCATCATAAAAAGCTACTACATTTCTCAGGCATGATCTGCCCTTGGTGCAGCCATTGCTGATTACCATCAATCACTTCTGCTTTGTTTTCCATCTGCCTTAGCAGAGCCTTTGGGAGGATCTGCTCCATGATCTTGCCAGGCACAGAGGTGGGACTGACTGCTCTGTAGTTCCCAGGGTCATCCTTTTTTCCCTTCTTGAAGATGGCTGTTATGTTTGCCCTTCTCCAGTCAGCAGGAATTTCCCCAGTTTGCCATCACCTTTCAAATATGCACAGTGGTTTAGCAGCTTCATCTGCAGTGCCCTCAGGAACTGTGTGTGGATCTTGTCAGACCCCATGGACTTGTGCACATTCAAATTCTTTCAGTGCTTTAGATACTAAAGTAATTCTGTCAGATTTTGAGACCTCCTACATATTCTTGAATAGGATACATTCATAAACTAATCCTGAATTTTCACAACATTCTGCTGCTGTAGATGTTTAGCAGCTCAGAAGCTCAAAAGTTTATACCATTGTATCTCTAAAAGGCAACATCTCAAGGTTAATGAAAGTCCTGTAGTGATCTTCTTGTTGCTCCTATAGTAAATCCTGAGTTTTATTAAGAATGGATAGAGGAAAATAAAATATGTGTGATATGCTTACTGTTTGTTAAGTCAAATTGATTATCTTCCTTTGGCCCATCTGCAAGCATTAGAATTTACAAGGATTTAAGGAGGGAAAGCGCAGAGGCAGTGTAAAAATAAAACCTAAAATACAAAATTGTACTCTGCGATGGAAGAGTTACTAAGAGAGCTGAAAATCAGCAGGTCAGAAATGTACTCATTTCCTCTGAAGGAATGCTATGAAACAGAAATGTGATTTTTCTACTTTGAAAGCATCTGCTTCCTTTGAACAGATGTTACTTGGACTTTGCACGTTCTGACACTCTGAGCCCAAGGTATTGCTTCCTGTATAGATCATTTTGTTTTCTTTTCAGTCTGTAAAACCTTTCCAGGATGCTCTTCCTTGATACTTTTAAGGAGAACAGCTCTTCACAGACTCACAGAATGTCAGGGGCTGGAAGGGACCTCAAAAGCTCGTCCAATCCAACCCCCCTGCCAGAGCAGCATCACCTAGAGCAGATGACACAGGAACACATCCAGGCAGCTCTTGAATATCTCCAGAGAGGGAGACTCCACTCCCCTCTGGGCAGCCTGTTCCAGGGCTCTGTCACCCTCACAGGGAAAAAAAATTCCTCTTGTTTCCATGAAACTTCCTATGCCTCAACTTCTACAATTGCTTCTTGTGCTGTCACTGGGCATCACGTAGCAGAGCCTGGCGGCAACCTCGTAGCGCGCAGCTTTACAGCTTTATAAACATGAAGGAGGGCTCCCCTCAATCTCCCCCTCTCCAATCCGCCCAGCCCCAGCTCCCTTAGGCTCTCCTCATAAGGAAGATGTTCCACTCCCTGGTATCCATCTTCATTTTACCCACTTCCATGTTCTGAATGTGAATGTTGTGTGGCTGTAAATGCCATCTCTGCTTACTGCATGGCTTCTGTAAGTCTGCCACCCATATCGCTGCCTGTAGAACGTCTGCACCATACACAGAACAAAGTACGCAGAAGCTCCTTTTTTTTACCTCATCTAACACAGCTAGTGAAGAGATGTGACAGCCCACATTGCAGTCAGTGAGTTGCAGGTACTTTGCACCTCTCTTCAGCGTTCACCGAGTTTGTGTGGGCACTCAGCTTCTAGTATTTGAATTAGCAACAGATGCAGCCTGCAGAGTGCTCAGTGGTTTGTGCAAAATCCAGTAAGAAGCCTCTACAGGAAATGCATTGAAAACCTTCATTTCAGTATTGATTTAGGGCAAAGTGTGGGCCGTTAGTGAAGAGAATAGTTCATTTAGTGTGTGACTGGAGAGTCTGTTGCAGTGAGGGTAACAGGAACTCACAGCTGGAAGAGAGCAATTACACCTCTGAAAGGAATCTGTAGATCTAGACCTGTCGTACAGCTGCATTGGTGACAGTTCAGATGTTTGGAGTTCCATGCCTGACTGCTTTTCTGGATCCAGTTCCCAGTTTGCAGTGAATTCTATGAACTGATGTGCAGCTCTTTTAAGAGCCAAGCAGAGGGAGCAGGAGAACTGATAAGACAGAATGTGTGCACAACATAGGGCGGTTATTTTATTAGCATACGTAAGTTCAAGGACTCTCTAGTTCCTGTTCTGCCAACCAACTCTTTGTAAGTACAACATAAAGCTTCATACACTTTACTCTCTACACACCTGTCTTGCTGACAGGGCAACTTTTAACAAGTATCTTTATTTCAGCCACTACACTGGACACTTCAACTTTGTTTGTTTGGTTTTTTTGGTTTTTTGTTTATTTGTTTGTTGTTGGGTTTTTTTTTTTTGAGGGAGAATTTTTGGAAGCTTTGAAACCAAGTTTTGTGAGTTAGGGTAAAGAAATATTTCTTGCTACTGGCACCTTTTTGAGACACATTGTCTGGGGAAGGTTCCTTTCATATAATGATTACTAATGAGGGCAAGACTGTAGTTGAAGATGATCTTGTGGTATGTATTCCTTAGGGCTTTGCTGATGAGTTTCTTAAATTGTTGTGCCTTCTGTATATTTTCATGCTAAATGCTTTGATACTTGCTTGTAAGTTTTTTAAGTGCTTAGTACATAGATCTTCACCTTGGCAAGAAATTCATGAGAACATCGTGTTCTGATATTGTGACCTGTTTTGAAGGTTAAGGAATTGATCTATGAAAATTTTGAATGCTTGTAAAAGCCTTTGTCACTTCACTGCCTCCCTTCTGGATCCTAACACAAGAGAGATGTGTGTTCTCACCCTGAGACCCAAAAAGTTAGGAAATTTACTTATCTGTAAGTGTCTCAATACTAAAATAGGAGGTAGGTGGAAAAGATGGAAGAAACTGTTTTTGCAAGTCAGCTCACATAAATGTGCCAGGTTTCTACAGTAGTGTAAGGTAGATCTTTTTAACAAAGTTCAGTTTTATATCTTCTCTCAGTGCATTTTTGGTTTATCTTATTTTTCCTCTTTCCCTTTTTCTCCCTCTGTCTTCTCTGTGCTGCTGTTTTTTCTCAAGAGAGTATGTTCTCTAACCTTGCATGTCCCCTCCTTCATATATGCTTCATGCCTGAGTGGAGAAAATCTTTTAATGCTTAGAGACAAAATGAAGACAAGTCAGAAATTGATTAGCACAGCTTTCCAGATCCCTCAGAAAAAACAGCAGAGAATTGTTGTGAAATGCATCTTGAGCTAGAGAAATGCAGCCAGCAAAAAATTAACTTCCGTTTCAGCTGCAAGCATTTAGAGGTGCCAGCAGTGTGTAGAAAGGTAGTTAAAGCATTGAAACTTGTGTGCCTGTAGGTGTAAAACATGCACAGGGACAGCTCTGGTATGTGTATCCATTTATGCCATCTCTAGACCTCTGGACATGAGATGCTCCTGCACTGTCTTCATTGTGATTGTTTTAACTTTTGATTACTGTTCTGATTTCACTCATGGAACACTGCTCTGTATTTAAATATGCAGGCAGCAAAGGCAAAAGTTAATTCTTTAAGGAAAGCATAACTTCTGTGTGTGTGAAAATTCTTTGTAATGTGAAGAACAGCTGAAAGCTGCATCACTGCTATGCAGAGTATTTGCCTTTTTTTGTTTCCTTGCAATGTTTCATAGTTGCTAAGCGAGAATTGCTTTCTCATACATGAGAATTGCAGTGAACACTGCTTGCTCATCCCTTGTTGACAAAGGGCAGAGAAAACCACATCAGATTGGTGGAAGTTTGTGGCAGAGATGACGGTAATACATCCTCACTAACGTAACATTTGAGGTAGTCACTGCAGGATAAGGAAATGGGTGCATTTGCCTAGTCATCTATATTCAACTAATTTTCTTCTCAACAGGATAATCAATCAACAGGATAAACTTAGTGCTTCATCCTATGTCTTCCTGTCCAATTCTGCTTTCCCACAACTCTCCTTTTCCTTCTGCACACCTCTGATTTTCATTTAAACCCTTACCCCATCTTGCGCTGGCACTCTGTCATCTGGCAAGGCAGAGACTGCAGCCTGAAATACTTTGGAGAGGTGGAAGAACAAGACCTCTTCATCCTGGGAATAACTTCACTGCAACATGGGTATTGGGCATTCTGCATTACCACAGCCTGGGCCTTTTTCTCTTTGAAAGTGCCTTTGGAGCCTTCACCTACCTAAAAAAATCCATGATTGGCTTCACTTGGGCAGATTTCTTTCATGAAGTCAGTTGCTGGGAAGCCTGTTATCGGTTCATGATCACAGAAGTTCATGGTTACAGGATGTTAGGGGTTGGAAAGGACCTCCATAGATCATCAAGTCCAACCCCCCTGCCACAGCAGAACCAGAGAATCCAGCACAGGTCGCACAGAAGTGCATCCAGACAGGGCTGGAAAGGCTGCACAGAAGGAGACTCCACAGCCTCTCTGGGCAACCTGTGCCAGTGCTCTGGGACCCTTACAGGCAAGAAGTTCTTCCTCATGTTTAGATGGAGCTTCCTGTGCTGGAGTTCACATCCCCTTGTCTTATCACAGGGAGCAACTGAGAAGAGTTTGTCCCCTCCCTCTTGACCTCATATGACCATTGATTAGATCGCCTCGAAGTCTTCTCTTCGATAATCTCTCTCCGTTAATTGTCCTTATTCTACTTTGGGAAGCTAATTATCAGTGGATGGGCCTGTTTTTACTTTGTTATTATTACCTCTAAGAAACACACTATTTCTTTATTAGTTATCAATTCTCATATTCTGATATGCTTCCCCATTTTTAACTGTGCATTTGAAAAAAAAACCCAAACATTTCTGAAGTGTTTTCCTTTTTCTTTTGAATTACCAGATCGGATTTGTTGTTTCCTTTGGATAACTTTTTTTTAGCTAGATGTTTCCCTTGGAAATCAGTGTACCTTTTAAGCCTGAGTTTAGGTTTGTTGTTTTTTTGTTTTGTTTTGTTTTTTTCTCTGTTCCAGGAAGAAAAAAGTCAAGAAATGTCTACCAATTTAAAATACCTTTCCTTGGGCATCCTGGTTTTTCAGACCACAAGTTTAGTCTTGACCATGCGTTACTCTCGGACGCTGAAAGAAGAAGGACCTCGTTACTTATCCTCTACAGCAGTAGTTATTGCTGAACTCCTGAAGATTTTAGCCTGTGTTCTCTTGGTCTACAAAGACAGCAGTATGTGTCACATTTTGCACCAAGTAGTTTTCCTAATCAATATGCTGTACTGTAGTGGCAACTGCAAAGCGGCCATGTGAGTACAGGTGGACGGCAAAGCTTTTCCTTTCTCCTTGTTTAAGAAAATAGTCTTGGGAGGATGCTGAGCACATTTCACTCCTCAGCACACAATACAAGATTGTGTATATGTGCTTCCATGAACGTGGATGCTGAGGAGTGCAAGAATAAATTTTCTGCTAACAGCTTGATGCTCGTTCAGGCATTTAAAGGAATTCATACATAGAAACAGGAAAAAAATGAAAAGCTTTAAGTGTGTCCAAAGCATGAATGATTATGTAGGAGCCTATAATAAGCAACAGATGCAGAAGAGAAGTAATTTTCTTAATACAGGAAGATGCAGTGTTTTCAGCTCAAAAAAAAAAAAAAAAAAGTGTGTGCAGATTTACTCTAATCCTTATTTTGTACATTTTATACTGTATCTGGGCCTCTGATCTTCAATAGCTCCAAAAAAATCCATTGTATATGCCTAAATATTGGTGACTGTAGGTTTCTAAGTGTGCACTTTTCAGGTGATACTCCTTCAAATATTGATGTGGTTTCAATAAGCTTCACTGAAAGTGTTTTGAATAACTCTTCTAGTCCTGACATTCCAGGGCTACATGAAGACATTTTGCAGCCTCTTGTTCCTTACGTGCATGAGGCTTTTGAATGTCAAACATAAGCAATATTTGGAGATCTTGATAGCAGTGACAGCTAAAAGAAGGTGTCAATGATCTTTAAGAATGCAGCATTACTGTCTCTTTTGGTGGGGGAGTTGTTGGGTTTGGGGTATTTTGTTTTTTCCCTCTGCTTTTAGTGACTATCTGTGTCTTTTCTTGTTTCTTTGGGTAGAGTGCAATTTACGGACTCTGAACAGAGTGCTACATGATGAGATACTTAATAAACCCATGGAAACTCTTAAGCTTGCTATTCCTTCAGGAATTTATACTCTTCAGAATAACTTGCTCTATGTAGCCTTGTCAAACCTAGATGCAGCCACATACCAGGTACTGCACCTTTGGATTTCTCTGTAAGTTTCAAACCTGTTCCCCTCCCCATGAATTGCTCCCTGCTAATTGTTTCTGGGTTCTTCTAGGTTACATATCAACTGAAAATTCTTACCACAGCCTTGTTTTCTGTGTCCATGTTGAGCAAGAAGTTGGGTGTATACCAGTGGCTTTCATTAGTGATATTGATGACAGGAGTGGCATTTGTGCAGGTAAATATTAACAGGAGGTTTGTGTTTATTCAATGTGTTTGTCCAAGGAACGTGGATTTCTGCACAGGTCCTGCAGCATTCTGCTTGTACCAGCTGCATATGAACATCACACTATAATTAGGAGCCACAAATCACAACTGGCCAGGGACGGAGGACACCAGAAGTGATTCCAAGGCAGAAAATAACACCTTTTTATTGTAGAATGTGACAGGGCCTCTAGAGCAACCTGCAAGCAGCAGAGGCAGCAGTATTTATTAGCACGCCTCTTCGGACCCCGGGGATTCACACATCTTCTGTGGCAGCACAGTCCTGCTGCTCACCTTGTGACACAATTGCAACATGGCAAATCAACTTTTTCAAGAGGCAGGCTTGGCCTCCCTTCTAAATAATGCAGATGCAGGCCTTTGAAGTTTTCAGAGAGTAGGATCATGGGATAAGAGACTGTTAGAAGTATTTTTAGCAGAATTTAACAGATCTTGGAAAATGATTTTTTTTTAAACTGAAAATTTTGAAAATAATCTGAGGACTGTTACAGAATCTCCAAAGTTAATAATGAGAACAAACCATTCAAATGGTAATTAACATTCTAATGGTAATTGATATTAATGTATCTTTTGTCTATGTCATTGCATTTTATTCTGTTAGCATTAGGTGTATTGCAGAATTTATCTTAATAAATATCATAGACTCACAGAGCTGTCAGGGCTGGAAGGGACCTCCAAGATCATCCAGTTCCAATCCCTCTGCCATGGGCAGGGACACCTCACACTAGAGCAGGTTGCCCACAGCCACATCCAGCCTGGCCTTAAAGACCTCCAGGGATGAGGCTTCCACCACCTCCCTGGGCAACCTGTGCCAGTGTCTCACCAGCCTCATGCTGAAGAACTTCCTAACATCCAATCTGATTCTACCAACTTCCAGTTTTGCTCCATTCCCCCCAGCCCTATCACTACCTGACAGCCTAAAAAGTCCCTCGGCAGCTTTCTTGTAGCCCCCTTCAGATACTGGGAGGTCAGAAGGTGTCCACCTTGGATCCTTATCTTCTCCAGTGAACAATCCCAACCCTTTCAGCTTGTCCTCCTAGCAGAGGTGCTCCAGCCCTCTGGTCATCCCTGCGGCCTTCTCTGGACATGATCCATCACATCCTTATCCTTCTTGTAATAGGGGTTCCAGCTTGTTGGAGTTGTCTGCATAATCACTGAGGAGACACATACAAAAGACAATTTATCTCATCTTAAAGCTGGTACAAGTGGTTTTCTAACTGTGCTTGTATTTGTAAGGTAACTAATTGTTGGGTGACAAATGCCTATGAACGACCACGGTAAGACACGTTTTGATGCAGAAATAATTTCAGCTTATAAATCTTGGACTGTAAAAAAAAACCTGACAGGTTTATTCCTTAAAAAGATAAATTACAGCTTTATAGTCCTTTATAACCATTTATGGTGCACAATACACAAATTTATTAGCCTGTGATTGTCTGCATTTAGTAACTGCTACTGTTGCTACAAAACCAATTTGCATTTGTGTCCAGAGAAGGGCCATGAGGATGATCAGAGGGCTGGAGCACCTCTGCTAGGAGGACAAGCTGAGAGAGTTGGGGTTTTTCAGTCTGGAGAAGAGAAGGATCCAAAGAGTCCACCTTGTGACCTCCCAGTATCTGAAGTGGGCTACAAGAAAGCTGGGGAGAGACTTTTTAGGCTGTCAGGTAGTGATAGGGCTGGGGGGAATGGAGCAAAACTAGAAGTGGGTAGATTCAGATAGGATGTTAGGAAGAAGTTCTTCAGCATGAAGGTGGTGAGACAGTGGCACAGGTTGCCCAGGGAGGTGGTGGAAGCCTCATCCCTGGGTGTTTTTTCAACGCCAGGCTGGATGTGGCTGTGGGCAACCTGCTCTAGTGTGAGGTGTTCCTGCCCAATGCAGGAGGCTTGGATCTGAATGATACTTGAGGTTCCTTCCAACCCTGACAATTCTGTGATTCCATGTGTGATTTTATAGATACTCACAACTTAATCAGTGAATTTTGTGTTACTGTTTTTATATCCAGTGGCCTTCAGACTCTCAAGCAACAGATGCTAAGGAACATTCAGCAGGATCTCAGTTGGTAGGCCTGATGGCAGTTCTCATAGCATGCTTTTCTAGTGGCTTTGCTGGGGTTTATTTTGAGAAGATTTTAAAGGAAACTAAGCAGTCTGTGTGGATCAGAAACATTCAGCTTGGTAAGTTGAATTTTAGTAATCTCTTAGAGATACTGAAGCGTTGAAATCAATGTCCAGAATTGCATCCATTAAAAAATACCTCCAGCATTTTAGTATTCTGCATAAAGATACTTTTTAAAACCAGGAGTATAAACTCTGCTAGATAGAATTCTAGCAGCTGCTTTCTGATTTCAACCTAATCCTTGGTTCACCTTGCTCAGAGAATGTCTCTAAGTTCATAGAGAATCTGTTGATTCAATTTGTATTTGAAATTTTCCAAAGAATGTTACCTTATGCAGGATTCTGCATATCCTCTGCCTTTAAAAATGATTCTGTTTTACATTCATTCATCAGATCTGATAACTGTAGGCTGTGTTCCTTCTTCCTTTTTTAAAACTTGCTGCTTTTGAGAGCCTAGGAGCATTAAACCAAAATACGTTTTCTAAATCAGTGTTTTTGGATGGTTTTAACTCTTTTTCCCCCCCTCCCCCTTGTGTCTAGATAGGCACTTTTTATGGCTTACCACTTTGAATACAAAAGACTGATTTGGTTTTGAATAAAGTTGAGATAATGAGGTAGTATTTCAGTACAAAGATCAGTCTGTGTAATCACTGGAGAGGGGCATATGCAAAAGGCAGTTCATGGTAACTATTTTAATGCCCTTACCTCTTGTGCACTTAGCATTTTCTTCTTTCCAAGTAGTTCTTTGAAACCCTGGATATTAATGGCAACAGAGTTGATCTCTTTTCCTTGAATTAATTTTTCCTCTCACCTCAAAGCAATCTTAGCCCATTCATAGAGTTGGACATAGGACATCAGCAATATCTTTTTTGTTCCTGCTTTGCAACAGAAAAGTGTTGATGGAATTGCCCTTCCTTCTCTAATGAAACCCCTCTAAATCTGCACCTATAGGCAGTAATAATTTACTGCATATTTTAATAAATGCTTTCAGCAGAGTGTGAACTTTCCAGCATCTCTAGAACAGACTCTTGATCAAATCCACAGTACTGCAGAATAAACTCATGAGGATGGTTTGGTGGATTAGGGTTGTGTACCGAGTGCCCTATATAAAGCACCATAAACCTAGGAGATGTTGTGGGGCTTTTGTAATTAGATTGTTGGTCAAAAAATATCTAATTGCAAGCAATATTCTTTCTTTTCCTGTTGCTGTGTTTTAATTATACATGTTCTCAGTTTAAAAGACCTTAGAGTAGCCTTCCAGGATCTGAAGGGGGCCTACAGGAAGGCTGGGGAGGGACTATTTACAAGGTCTTGTAATGACAGGACAAGGGGCAATGGGTTTGAACTGGCAGAGGGGAGATTGAAACTGGATGTTAGGAGGAAGTTCTTTCCAGTGAGGGTGGTGAGACACTGGCACAGGTTGCCCAGGGGGGTTGGGGCTGCTCCCTCCCTGGAGGGGTTCAAGGCCCGGGTGGGTGAGGCCTTGAGGGACCTGTACTAGTGGGAGGTGTCCCTGCCTATGGCAGGGGGTTGGAACTAGATGATCCTTGAGGTCCCTTCCAACCTTACCATTCTATGATTCTATGAAAAGGCAGAACTGCATTTCATTTAGATGTTAATATTTTTATGTGTCCATAAAATTTTGAGGATAGAGAAGGGGATCAAAAACTCTACTTATTCTCTACCAGTGTTGATTGAAATTCTGTATATTAAATCTAAGTTTTCTGGAATGAGATGCAGGGGATATATGAGGAAAGGTTATGTTGGGGAATTTTGGAGGCAGAAGAGGGAGTGGGTAGCTGTGGTTCAGTCCAGAATTTAAGATAAGATCTGGTGCTCTGGATGGAGCTACAATTTAAAATCTGTTTGCTGAGATGAGGAGAGCTGATGATTATTACTCTCCATTTCCATGCTGAAAGCACTTCAGTGGGCAGCAGTGCAGGTGTCTGAAACAATTTCTGAGTAAACATCTGTAATTGTTGAAGATGTCCAGAGAAGGGCCACGAGGATGCTCAGAGGGCTGGGGCTCCTCTCCTATGAGGACAGGCTGAGAGTGTTGAGGCTGTGGAAAAGAGAAGGCTCTGAGACCTTACTGTGACCTTCCAGTATCTGAAGGAGACTACAAGAAAGCTGCTGAGGGACTTTCTAGGAGGTTAGGTAGTGACTGAGTGGAACAAGCTAGAGGAGGGCAGGTTTAGATTAGATGTTAGGAAGAAATTCCTCAGCATGAGGGTGGTGAGACCCTGGAACAGATTGCCCAGGGAAGTGGTGGGAGCCCATCCCTGGGTGTTTTTAAGGCCACGCTGGATGTGGCTCTGGGCAACCAGATCTAGTGTAAGGTGTCCCTACCCAATGCAGGGAGGTTGGAACTGTATAGTCCTTGATGTCCTTTCCAACCCTGACAATTCTATGATTCTGTCAAAAATCAACAAATCTAAAACATTCTCCAGCTTTTTACACAATAAAAGGGTGTCTGAAAGTATTTTTCTACAGATGTCTGAAAGAAAAAAAGTGAGGTTCACTTACGGATGATAGCTACCCTCATATATTGAATGGTCCAGTAGCTGCTTTGTGAAAACAGTGAGACCAAAACAGACTAGACACAAACTGTTAAAAGTAATGAGTAACCATGACTGGGACATATGAAGACCTAAATGTCTGTGGTAATAGTGAGAATCAAATCAGATAAGTATTAGTAGTGTTGTTGTTACTGGGGTTTTGGTGGTGGTGGTTGTTATTATTATTGTTACTGTTTTATATTATTGTTGTTGTTGTTGTTACTGTTTTTATTATTGTTGTTTGTGGTATTGTTGTTGTTGTTGTTTGTGGTATTATTATTATTGTTAGTGGTATTATTGTTGTTGTTAGTGGTATTATTATTATTATTATTTTCACCAGTAAGTTTTAATTTGCCTCATTACAAAATTCAGTAGACTAAATTTATTATTAAGGTTGCTTTCAGTTCAAAAACAAAATTAATTCTGTCATATTTTATATAAAAGAGGTTCCTGATACAGCTTCTAGGAGATATTTAAAATGCAAAATCACCACTTACAAATGCTACACTCATGTAATTTTTGCAAGTGCAAGATAGGTCAGGAGCAAGTCAGTCATAAGCAAGAGCTTTCAAATGGAGCTTTTCTTAAAGCACAAACAGCAAAAAGCATTGGTCCAGCCTGGTTTCCACTTTCACATCCATAGAGAAGTATGTTTTTGATGCACAGAGGTCCCAGGGATATAAGGATAGCTGAATGCATGGATGTCTGTGTTTTGTTTTAGCAGATCAATTGTAAAACAGGAGGAGTCTGAACAAAACCTGCATTTTTAATTGTCTGCCAAAAGAATGATTTCTTGTAAAATGGAAATTTTATTGTGCTCAAAAACAGGTGCAGAGGGATGTGATGGAAACAGAGGTCAGCTTTTCACAGAAAATGAGTGGAATTTTTTTTTTCCCTTTCCTGCTCAGGCCTAGAACTTAATCGGTCACAAAGGAGGAGCTTGCATTGCTTCTGTGCCTGAGAGAATCAGGAAGTTTTGTGTTTGGAACAAGACTCTGTTCAACAAATTTATGCATTTTTTGATCCCATCTCAATTTCTTCTTTTGACATGAAGTCTCTCTTAGTAAACATTCAATGTGTTTGAGACTGGTTCTGAAGAATCCCACTTTCAAGATCACAGAATTGTCAGGGGTGGAAAGGGGACCTCAACGATCATCTAGTTCCAACTACCCCCCTGCCCTAGGCAGGGACACTTCCCACTAGATCCTTACCTAAACTGGCAAACTGCTAAGTCCTGCTCTTGCTACATCAAAAACTACCTCCTCCACTGAAAGCTTCCCCTGTTTTTCTCTCCAGGTTCTAGTATGACTTCCACCTTCAGTCATAACTGATTTCAGGAAAACTGAAATTGTGTTCCAGCGAATTTTGCCCTATGCCCTAAACTAAATCCCCCCTTCCCAGCAGAAAGCAGTGGAAGATAAGAATATCCTATAATGGGAACAGGCCCAACTTGTTTAAAGTGTGGAAAATAGCTTTTAAAAGAGAATATCTGTCTGAACACTGATTGCATTTCAACGTAGTAGTAGCGCATGTGACAGTCCTGTTTTAAATGAGAGAGGTGTGAGCAGCCCTTGAGGACAGGCAATCTGTTTGCACAGTTTTTCACCTGCAGCTTTTAAATCCATCTTGTACTTTCAGGATTCTTTGGTAGCATATTTGGACTGATGGGTGTGTACATTTATGATGGAGAACAACTGTCCAAGAATGGATTTTTTCAAGGATACAATAAACTTACTTGGGTAGTTGTTGTTCTACAGGTGAGATACCTTGGATCATGTGTTTGTATTTTTTGTGTGTGTGTGAAGGCACTTGGGACTGGGGAAACTAATGGGTGTTAATGAATTCTGCAGTCAAAAGTCTGAGCTATCACTATTAGGATGAACCTCTAAATAAAAAACTTGGAAAAATATATAGGGGGTATATGGCTTGTGAAATAGTAAAGAATCTAAGCATTAAGTCTTTTGCAATGCTTATGAAAAAAAAAAAAGAAAAAAGAGAAAAGTTAAAAACAAAAATTAAAATTTAAAAAATAAAAAGAAAACAAAATAAAAATTAAAAAATATTAAAACAAAATTAAAATTAAAAAATATTAGAACAAAATTAAAATTAAAAGGAAAAAGAAAACAAAATTAAAAA
>WBNM01044043.1:16391-26473 GCA_013399055.1 Ramphastos sulfuratus | reverse complement strand
CCAGCACAGGAAGGACATGGAACTGTTGGAGCGGGTCCAGAGGAGGCCACAAAGATGCTCAGAGGGCTGCAGCAGCTCTGCTCTGAGGACAGGCTGAGAGAGTTGGGGCTCTGCAGCCTGCAGAAGAGAAGGCTTCCAGGAGACCTTGGAGTGGCCTTCCAGTATCTGAAGGGGGCCTACAGGAAGGCTGAGGAGGGACTATTGACAAGGTCTTGTAATGACAAGACAAGGGGCAATGGGTTTGAACTGGCAGAGGGGAGATTTAGACTGGATGTTAGGAGGAAGTTGTTTGCAGTGAGGATGGTGAGGCACTGGCACAGGTTGCCCAGGGAGGTTGTGGCTGCTCCCTCCCTGGAAGTGTTCAAGGCCAGGTTGGATGAGGCCTTGAGTGACCTGTGCTAGTGGGAGGTGTCCCTGCCTATGGCAAGGGGTTGGAACTAGATAATCCTTGAGGTCCCTTCCAACCTTACCATTCTATGATTCTATGTAGGCAGCATTGCTGTGATAGGTGTGCTCCTAAAGACATGAATTGATGCCTTTGAAATATGAGTCCCAAGCAAGGAGACTTTCCAGGAGCTGGCACAATCCTTCTCATCTAGGCATAAAAAGGGTTGAGAGAATCTGCAGTGATTTGAGGATTATTCTTACACCCAGCCTGCAGAAATCTCTTCTCATGACCCTTTCATATGCACAAGAGGCTCAGTGGCAACATGATGCTGGCTCAGCAGCCACCACTCTGCTCACAGACAGGTGGCTAGGTGGCACACCAACAGTTTAGACAAGAGACAGAAGTTTGGAGAATCCACCTAAAACCCTGTGTATTTTTTTTAGGGTTCTTTATCTTTGTGTTCCACTGCCTGCTGAAGGATGAAGTAGTGAAGCAGTGCCGAGTCCACTTCTGCTGGGGAAGGTTTCATCTGAGTAATTACTCTGGTAAGCCTCGAGGGGTTTTGTTTAGCTTGACTCACAGCCTTTGCCTGCTGCCAGTGTCTCATCTATCCCACCTTACAAAATGAGGCTCCCCTCACAGCTTTCCTGCACTGCACTGGAGAATTGCTCTTCAATGGCTCTTTACCCTGTTCTGCTAGCAGCTGATGTGGGGGGTTGGACTGGATGATCTCTTTGGGTCCCTTCCAACCCCTGACATCCTGTGGCCCTGTGATGCTGTGGTGACAGCTTGCAGTAAACCCCACAGATTTCCAAAGAAGGTTGCAGCCTGGTCTCTCACTCCTGTTCTCTTGTGTCATTCAGCGCTCCCTGATGGCAGCTCTGCTTTTGGTGGCCTTCCAGTCTCATAAAGTTCAATCCTCTAACTCAGCTGAGCCTGGTGCTAAACCATGCCCCTCAGCACCACATCCCTGCCCCTTTGAAACACCTGCAGGGATGGGCATTCAACCACCTCCCTGGGCAGCCTGCTCCAGTGTCTGAGAAACCTTTCAGTGAAGAATTCACTTCTAATATCCAACCTAAACCTCCCCTGGTGCAACTTGAGGCCATTTCTCTTGTTTTATGACTTGTTACTTGGTAGAAGAGGCTGATCCCCACCTAGCTCCAGCCTCCTTTCAGGGAGTTGTAGAGTGTGGAGAGTGAGAAGGTCTCCCCTTAGCCTCCTCTTCTCCAGTCTAAACAACCCCAGGTCCCTCAGTTGCTCCTCACCAGACCTCTTCTCCAGATCCTTCCCCAGCTTTGTTGCCCCTCTGTGGACACACTCCAGCACTTCAATGTCTTTCTTGGAGTTAGAGCCGAAAACTGAACCCAGGGCTCAAAGTGTGGCCCCCTCAGCACTGAGTACAAAAGGACAATCACTGCCTTGCTCTTGCTGGCCACACTATTGCTGATCCAGGCCAGGATGCTGGTGGCCTTGGCCACCTGTGCACTGACTCATCTTCACCCAGCTGTCAACCAACACCCCCAGGTCTTTCTCTGCTGGGCAGTTTCCAGCCACTCTGCCCCAAGCCTGGAGCACTCATGTGGTTGTTGTGGCCCAAGTGCAGGACCCAGCACTTGACCTTGTTGAATCTCATACCCCTGGGCTTGGCCTATAGATCCAGCCTGTCCAGGTCGCTCTTCAAAACCTCTCTACCCTCCAGCAGTTGCTGTAATTACTGTCTTTGGCTATCTAAGGGTGAAGGTGGGGATTGGAAGGGACCTCTGGAGATCATCTAATCCAATTGCCCAGATAAAGCAGGGTCACCTAGACCAGGTTGCACAGGTGGATTTGAAAGTCTCCAGAGAAAAAGAACTCCTCAACCTCTCTGGGCAGCCTTTTCCAGTGCTCTGGCATCCTCAAAGTCAAGAATTTTCTCCTTAAGCTCAAGTGAAACCTCCTGGGTTCTAGTTTGTGCCCAATGCCCCTTGTCCTATTGCTGGCCCAGCCCCTCCAACCTTTAGGTATGACCTTATCCAGATCAGTATTACTAGACTGGGTCTGTAAAGGGCAGTTAGAAGACTGGATGGTTGGCATCCAGCCCCAGCTGCACAAGTGTGGCAGAGCTAATGTGAAAACTGAGAGCAGCAATTGTGCGCTGCGCTGCACGTGGGGACCCATGGCTTCAAGTCATGTACAAGGAGGCCACAAGAAGCAGACACAGACCCTTCTCTTTTTTGGTCTCTGGTAGTGTGAGATGTGACACTCAGTTTTACACCTGTGCCTCTCTCTAATTTCAGCCTGGAGTGGGTCGGGGGTGGCTGCTGGATCCACACCGAGGCACTTCAAGAGCAAATCACCGCCCCAGGCTTTGTGGAATCTGAATTCCAATGGAACAAGTTCAACTGCCAATGGTTCAGATTTCCTGCCCCAGGCTGCTCCAGACATAAACTTCAGGATGGGTAAGAGAAACAGAGAGCAGAAAATCAATAGGTTCTGTGCTGCCATTGTCTGATCCCAGCCACTGGAGGCAAATAGGAAACCCCTCACTGTTTTGGCTACACCAGACTTCAGCTTGGGTTTAATGGCTACATTACAGATGGGTTTGCTGTACTAAGAAAGCCCTCGAGGTCCTGGCATGGCTTCTCTCCAGGAAAAGAAGTCTCTGATCATCTTCCACCTTAGTCACCTAAGAGACATTCCACCAAGGGCAGGGAGCTGTCATTGTCATGGGACCTACCTGGGAGCAGTATAGTCTGCTCCATGCTCCCAAAAGAGCAGAGATCTTAAGGACTACAGGAAGATGAACAGGACCTGCCTGAGCCTCTTTAACAGCCTCCCAAGAGCAGGTTTTGCTTTCAAGATATAGACTAATTGTTACAGACTAATTGTTGGTGGACAAGAAGCTCTCCATGGCACAGCAATGTGCCCTGGTGGCCAAGGAGGCAAACAGGATTCTGGGGTGCATTAAGAGGAACGTGGCCAGCAGATGGAGGGAGGTTCTCCTCCTCTGCTCTGCCCTGGTGAGACCTCACCTGGAATATTGCATCCAGTTCTGGGCTCCCTAGTTCAGGAGGGACAGGGATCTGCTGGAGAGAGTCCAAGGGAGGGCTACAAAGATGCTGAAGGGGCTGGAGCAGTGCCCTGCGAGGAGAGGCTGAGGGACCTGGGGCTGTTTGGTCTGGGGAAGAGAAGACTTAGAGGAGATCTGATCAATGTCTATAAATATCTGAGGGCTGGGGCTCAAGAGGGAGGGGACAAACTCTTCTCAGTTTTGCTCTGGGATAGGACAACGGGCAAAGGATGGAAACTACAGCCCAGGAAGTTCCACCTCAACATGAGGAAGAACTTCTTGACTGTAAGGGTCACAGAGCCTTGGCACAGGCTGCCCAGAGAGGCTGTGGAATCTCCTTCTCTGGATGTGTTCCTGTGTGAGCCTGCTCTGGCAGGGGGGTTGAACTGGATGATCTCTGGAGATCTCTTCCAACCCCTAACATCCTGTGATCCTGTGACCAATGTTCTGGAACAGAAACAGAAACAGGAATTCTGAGCTAAGCACCAACCATTCCTGCCTGGTTTTGGGAACATGCTGGGTTTCTGTTACTTGCTCAAAGATGTCAAACCAGAGAGCTTTGCATAGGCAGGTTGCTTTCTAAATACACAAACCAAAATGATTCTAAAGGAAGGTCTTCCCCTTACTCTTTTCCATAGCTGAAGTTTATTACAATCCCAGTGCTGTGCCTCCAGACGATGGTGAGACCAAGGAGCCTTGTTCAAGAAGAATACTGCCCATGGATCCAGCCTTGCACTACCCACAGGATGCAAGATTTTTTCATTAAGGCTGGGTTGGGTTTCTTTTGGTTGTCTAATGATGGCTCTCTTNATTCAAGAGAGATGTTGAGGTGCTGGAAGGTGTCCAGAGAAGGGCAGCAAGGCTGGTGAGGGGCCTGGAGCACAGCCCTGTGAGGAGAGGCTGAGGGAGCTGGGGGTGTGCAGCCTGCACAAGAGGAGGCTCAGGGCAGACCTCATTGCTCTCTGCAGCTACCTGAAGGGAGGTTGTAGCCAGGTGGGGTTGGGCTCTTCTGCCAGGCAACCAGCAACAGGAGGAGGGGACACAGTCTCAAGTTGTGCCAGGGGAGATCTAGGCTGGATGTTAGGAAGTTCTTGCCAGAGAGAGTGATTGGCATTGGAATGGGCTGTCCAGGGAGGTGGTGGAGTGCCCATCCCTGGAGGTGTTCAAGCAAAGCCTGACTGGGGCACTTAGTGCCATGGTCTAATTGATTGGCTAGGGCTGGGTGATAGGTTGGGCTGGATGAACTTGGAGGTCTCTTCCAGCCTGCTTGATTCTATAATTCTATGTTCAGCCTGGATGATAGAAGGCTCCAGGGAGACCTAACAGCTGTCTACCAGTCCCTGAAGTGGGCTACAAGAAGGCTGCAGAGGGACTGTTTGCAAAGGTGATAGGATGAGGGGCACCACCAAGGTGAGAGGAAATGGCCTGAAATTGTGTCAGGGGAGGGTTAGGTTGGACACTAGGAAAAATGTCTTTGCTGCAAGAGTGGTCAGGGATTGGCACAGGCTGCCCAGGGAGGCGGTGGAGTCCCCATCCATGAGGGTGTTCAAGTAACCTGTGGCCGTGGCACTTTGGGACAGAGTTTACTGGCCATGGTGGTGCTGGATTGATGGTTGGACTGGATGATTTTAGAGCTCTTTTCCAACCTAAACAATTCTATGACTCTGTGACAATGCTACCACCTTTGGAAGTGGCAGTTAAGAATTTTGCCCTTTTGCTGTGAATGCAGCAGGAAGTAATCTCAATTCCATCACATCGCGAGAGAGACTTCACTTTCCTCCCCTACTAAAGCAAGGTTTTCTTCAGCAGCTGTGTTTGCATCAGGCACTTGCCTGCTCAATCAAACCCTAGTTTCAGTGTTGAATGCCTCAGTAAAGGTTTTATGGGGTGGGCTGATTGATGATATAGTAAAATACCAACCTGTGCCTGTGACAGAGAAGTAAAAGAATACGACGGAGCGATGCCTTAGAGCTGGTATGGATGGGAGCAAATACAAAAGGTTCTTTCATCCTGTAGCTCCCACACAGCAATTAATGGGAAGAGATGAATATTTCAATGTGCAGCAGCTCCAGCCAGCCTGCTGGAAATCAGACAGATCACCTTCAGCTCCTTGGCTTTCTGGGAGAAGTGTTGGCATTAAAAGCATGCAGACAAGTTCCACCTCACACCCACTTGTTTGTAACTTGAAATGGCTTTCGATGAGGAAGAAATTTAATAGACAGTACAGTTCAGTATGTGAATTGGTGAGGCCTCATCTTAAGTGCTGGGTTCAGTTTTGGACCTCCCTCACTTCAAGAAGGACGCTGAAGTGCTGGAGGGTATCCAGAGAAGAGCAATGATGGTGTGAGGGCCTTGAATACAAGTCCTATGAGGAGGAGCTGAAGGAATTGAGGTTGTTTAGCCTGGAGAAGAGGCTGAGGGGAGACCTCATTGCTCTCTACAGCTCCCTGAAAGGAGGCTGCAGTGAGGTGGGGGTTGGGCTCTGTGCCCTAGTATCAGGGGACAGAATGAGAGGAAATGGCTTGAAATTGTGCCAGGGGAGGTTCAGACTGGTTATTAGGAAAGATTTCTTCCCAAAAAGACTTCTCAGCCACTGGAACAGGCTGCCCAGGGAGGTGGTGGAGTCACCATCCCTGGAAGGATTTAAAAGGTGCATGGATGTGGTGTGGAGGGACTTTGTTTAGTGGTAGTGGCTTAGCAGCAGTGGTGGGATTGTGAGCTCTGAGCTAATGGTTGGACTCGATGACCTCAAAGGTCTCTTCCAACCTCAACAGTTCTATGGTTCTGTGTTGAGCTATCATCCTCCACTTGTGTTCTTTAGTTCCATCAGTAAGCAGCTTGCTGCAGGCTCTGCTGCTGAATGCAAGGCTTCCCTGCTTTGCAGGCTGTGCCACGCTGCTGTGTGCTAAAGCTCTGTCTGACTCCCTTTGCACCCCTAACTTGGCTGCTGCCTGCCCCACAGGGGTATTGTCAGGGGAAGGAAGGAGATTCCAGAGTTCTTTGGAGTGACTGGAACTTTAGTCCTCCCCTGAATCCCTTTTTACACCAGTGTTTCTCTGCTGTGATAAGGGTAAGTCTGGGCAGATGGACACTGACCCTGCGTCCTTTCCTGCCACCCTGTTTTGACCCTCCCTGTTCTCTCTCATGCTGTAATTCTTTCTCCATACATTTTGTCAGCTAATAGGCTTGATTTTAGACTAGACATTAGGTAATAGTTTGTAATTTTAGGGAATAAGTGGTCTAGAGAGCACATGGGATGGCTATCAGTGCAGGTCTTACAAAGCACTCACAGTGGTAAGACCAATAGCTGCCAGAACTGCTGCAAGTAAAGCTCAGTTTGCCTTGGAGCAAGAGATGGACTGGAAGGTCTGTTAAAAGCTCTTTCAGCCTTAGTTTCCATTACTCTAAAATAAAAAAGGCACCTAAACAGGATCAATACCAGAGCAACATGAGGCTGGTCCTGCCTGCCATGTCCTCTAATTGTTTTATTGGGCGGATCTGTTGGACAGGGTCCAGAAGAGGCCATGAAGATGATCAAAGGGCTGGAGAACCTCCCCTGTGTGGACAGACTGAGGGAGCTGGGGCTCTTCAACCTGTAAAAGGCTCTGGAGAGACCTTAAAACAGCCTTCCAATGCCTGAAGGGAGCTACAGGAAAGCTGGGGAGGGACTTTTTACATAGGCTTGTAGTGATAGGATGAGAGGCAATGGTTGAAACTAGAGCAGGGTAGACTTAGGTTGGATATTAGGATGAAGTTCTTTGCAACGAGGGTGGTGACACACCAGAGCAGGTTGCTTGGGGAGTTGTGAATGCCTCATCCCTGGAAGTGTTTAAGATCAGGTTGGATGAGGCTTGGAGCAACCTGGTTTGGAGGGAGGTGTCCCTGCCCATGGCAGGGAGTTCAGAACTAGATGATCTTTGAGGTCTCTTCCACCTCAAGCCACTCTACAATAAAAGACCAAATGTACCTTGAGTTTTGAAAGCTTTTGCTCAATGCCCTCAGAATGTTATTAAATGCTTAGGGGCAGGAAAGGTTTGGATTAAAGCTGGATAACCAGTGAATGAAGTGCTGGGATACTTAAGACATCTTAGGCTGCTGACAAACAGCTGGAAATGTCATTTCTTGGGCAGATCCATCAGCACAATTCCTGCTTTGGAGGTCGAAGAGCTGCAGGGTGTGAAACGATGTCAGAGCTCCATTCTTGCTATGGATTATTAATATGTTTTGTTTGGGTTTTTCCTATTAAAAAAAAAGCAAAATCTGGAACTAATTTTTTCAAAGCCTGTCAACTTGCTTATGTCAAATGCAAGGCAACATTTCTTCTGGGCATGAGTGGCAATGGACACAAACTGAAACACAGTTTCCTCAACATGAGGAAAAAATTCCTTGCTTTGAGGGTGACAGAGCCCTGGAGCAGGCTGCCCAGAGGGGTTGTGGAGTCTCTTTCTCTGGAGACTTTCAAGACCCATCTGGATGTGTTCCTGAGTGACCTGCCCTAGGTGATCCTGCTCTGACAGAGGGGTTGGACTGGATGTTCTCCAGAGGTCCCTTCTAAACCCTACTGTTTTGTGATGCTATGATTCAACGATTCTATGATTCAATGACTCTGATCCTGGGAAGGTAGCTAACTCCCCTTCACTCTCCATCACATGCCTAATGGCTTTTCCTCCTCAGCAGCACATCATCCCTGTTTGAGGCATGGCATTGTTTAGGCTGTCAGCAGCAGTGAAGCTGTGTCATTTTCCTCGGGCTGAAACAATACCTTCCATGCTGGTAGCGTCACATTTGCTCCTCTCCAACATATCCACGCTGACACTCTTGTCACTGAATGGCATGTTGATGGCTGTCACAGGGAGAGGACATGCACAAAGACAAGTCTAGTAAGAAATTGCTATGTGCTTGTGCTTCACATCCTAATCACTGCCAGTGACGGGAGCGGCTTCCGCAGCTTCAGCTTGAAGGTGACAGCAGCAGCACGTTGCTGATACAGATGTGTCCTCCTGCCTCTGGGCTACCATGGAATCATAGGGTGAGTTGGGTTGGAAGGCATAGAATCATAGAATGGTAAGGTTGGAAGGGACCTCAAAGCTCAGCCAGTTCCAACCCCCTGCCATAGGCAGGGACATCTCCCACTAGTACAGGTTACTCAAGGCCTCGTTCAACCTGGCCTTGAACACCTCCAGAGAGGAAGCAGCCACAACCTCCCTGGGCAACCTGTGCCAGTGTCTCACCACCCTCACTGGAAAGAACTTCCTCCTAACATCCAGTCTAAATCTCCTCTCTGCCAGTTTAAACCCATTGCCCCTTGTCCTGTCATTGCAAGACTCTGTAAATAATGCCTCCCCAGCCTTCCTGTAGGTTCCCTTCAGACACTGAAAAGCCGTTCCAAGGTCTCCCTGGAGCCTTCTTTTCTCCAGGCTGAACAACCCCAGCTCCCTCAGCCTGTCCTCACAGGAGAGCTGCTCCAGCCCTCTGATCATCTTTGTGGCCCTCCTCTGGACCCACTCCATCAGGTCCATGTCCTTCCTGTGCTGAGGATTCCAGAGCTGGGACAAAGCAATGCAGGTGAGGTGTTCCCAGAGCAGAGGGGCAGGATCCCTTCTCTCCAACTCTGCCCACGCTGCTTTGGATGCAGCCCAGGCTGCCTTTGGCATTCTGGGCTGCAAGCGCCCATTGTTGACTCATGCCCAGCTTCTCACCTACCAGCACCCCCAAGTCCTTTTCTGCAGGGCTGCTCTCAATCTCATCATCCCTCAGACTAGACTGATAATGAGGATTGCTTTAGCACACATGCAGGACCTTGCACTTCACCTTGTTGAACCTCAGGAGGTTCAATAACTCAACTTATCAGTTGACTTTTGCTTGCTCTCTGAGAAAGCGGCAGCCTAGAAACTACTTTGATTTTGAAGTCATTCTCATTTACTCCTAGGTTGTGTATTTTTAGCAACACACACACACACACACCAGGAGATGACTGCTGCATTTTAAACCACTGACAGAAGGGTTTCTGAAAGTCTATTTATGAAGACAATTATTTGATGTCAGATCTGAATGAGTTGTTAACAATAGGTTAGAGGATGCCAAAGAAATCACAAATAATAGTAAAATCACTGCAGCAGCAGCATCTACAGTGACTCAGGCAAAACCCTCCCTGCTCCCATCCTGGTTTTGACCTAGGCACAAAACTCCACCACCCTTTGTACCAGCTAAGCCTCAGATCCAAGCCTCAGATCCTAAGATGCAGATCCAAGTTCTAGGCAGCTCATTTGAGGGTCCCTGGAGACTTTGTTGTGTCTCTGCATGGTCGAGTGGCTAAAGCTGCCTCTAGCTCAGGCTATGCACAGTGCTTTGCTCCCCATGGTGTCCTGGTTTTGCTGAGGTAGAACCCAGGCAGCCATGGGCTGCAGGCAGCAGCTCTGAGTCAGTCAGGACAGCTGAGCTGAGTTGGCTCCAGGTGTGGTCCCAGACCATGGGCACCACACTCAGCATAAAGGACAAAGTTTGCAGAGAAGAGAGGAATCTCCTGGTAGAGCTTTCTGCTTGGCCTTCTCTTTTTGTCTTCCTTCTTTCTTTCTCCTCACCCTTCCTACTCTCTTTCTCCCTTCCTTCCTTCCTTCCCTCCCTCCCTCTCTCCTCTCTACC
>WBNM01044040.1:24398-45159 GCA_013399055.1 Ramphastos sulfuratus | reverse complement strand
GTGAGCCAGGACTGGTGGAAAATGATGGAAAGCGGCTTGGCCAGCTCATCTGCCAGCTCTCTCAGCACCCTAGGATGGATCCCATCCAGTCCCACGGACTTGTGGGTGTCCAAGTGGCTCAGCAGGTCCCGAACTAATTCCTCATGGACTTCCAGGGCAACACACTGCTCCTCGACCTCTGTCCAACCTAACTTTGAATGTTTTCTGGGAAGGGGAATCTACCTTATCTCTGGGCAGATTGTTCAGTGTCTTACTAACTTCTTCAATACATTTAGTCTAAATCTAATCTTCTTAAGTTTAAAACTGTTACTTCTGGTTCTATCACAAAAAGGTTCTGCTAAAAAGACTGTATCCCTCTTTCTTATAGGACCTCATTAAGTACTGGAAGGCCACAATACGGTCGCCCCAAAGCCTTCTCTTTTCCAAGCTGAACAATCTCAAGACTCAATCTTTCTTCACAGGAGAAGGCCCTGCTCTGGACCCACTCCAAGCAGGCTCATGTTTTCCTTTCTGTTCAGGACTCCACAGCTAGATGCAGTACTCTAGGTGGGGTCTCCCCAGAGCAGAGGGGAGACTGGAGCAGACTGTCCAGTGAAGTGGTTGAATCACCATCCTTGGATGTCTTTAAAAGACATCCAATTATGATGCTCAAGTATATGGTGAAGCAATACCCCTGGTAGAGTTAGATAATGGTTGGTCTCGAGGATCTTCAGGGTCTTTTTTGACCACAATGATTCTCTGTGTGATTTTGTGTGTGTGTAAGAATTCCCTCAGGCTATCTGAGGCATTCTGAAGGATTCCTCAAGACTCTCAGGAATCAGGCAAAACACTGATTTGGCAACAAAGTGTGTTACAATTATAAGCATTTTTCTTATAAGAAAAATGAACTGTGTTTCTTCAGGTAAATCTAATCCAATAACCTCTGCTATGCACACGAGTTTAAAACAAGTGTATTTCTTATATAAGTTTTATTACATGGGGAATTTAACATCTATGCCTTCTTTACAGTGAATGGGTTGGCTTACAGAATTGGCAGGACAGATTTACTATATGGAAAAGTGTTACAATTTTTACTAAAAATAATTCTCTACCTGAAACAGACAAAGAAAATTTCTGGAAAGCTGAAAGAGAAGACTATTATTAGTTTTTAACAAATGAATTTTTAACAGTGAATTACAAAGAGAAAATAACTTGCATATATAGAAGAGATAATCAGATGGGTGTATCCTCAAATGCTGTCAGCACTGGGCTGTGTGTTATACATGTGATAATTAAATGATGCCTGTAAGTAAGTGAAGCAATATGCAATAGGTTAGCAGAGACAGTGTAATGACTGACCTAACAGTATGTATGTAGACACAAAGGTAACCCAGAATTTATTTACAGGTTTTATTAGACTTCTTTCCAGAAGCTGCTCTTGATTTTAAACAGAAAGTTGAGTATGGTTGTGATGGTTTGGGAGTTCCCTGCCCCCCACGCTTTGTAAAATCACCCAGACTAGAACTCAGCTGGCTGGAAGTTAAGGAATGAAGCTCTAGTTACAGCTTAGCACAATATACAAGCAGATATATACACTATATACAGGAATATTTACAGAAATATACAAGTTAAAGGTAATACAGAAACACAACATCCCTCCCAGAAATCAGAGTCCCCAGGAGGGGCTCCCAACTACCCTTCCACCTTTTCCCCACCCCTATACCTTACCCCAAGGTTTGCCTTATGCACAAGGTGAATTTTTAGGATCAGCCAGGGGAGGTTAGAAGGAAAGTGGTTAGTGAGGTTACTCAGCAGAGAGAAGGAAGCCAGAATCTAGACCGCCCGAGACGCTATGCCCCAGAGACTGACTGCCAGCCTGAGACACTGTGTTATCTATGTTTTGAGTTCTTATTCTTGAACATCTCAGCAAGCCTATGAGTGAAGTAGACATCACCATTGTTTCCTTTTCTCAGCCTGTAATATAATTTTCTCCATTAAAATATTTCAATTAACCTCAAACCAGCACAATGGTGCAGAAAATGCTGGGTAAATGTATCATCTGTATTACACAAGTGATCAGATTATTGGGTTGAAATGGTCCCTTCTGGCCTGAAAATCTGCAACTTTACAAATGCATTGCAATTAACATAATGACTTGTTTGACGTGTATATCGCAGCACAAACTCAGGTTGTGTGTGAGTATGCAGACAGTTGATGACCATAATGTTGGGTTACCTTCACAAATCGCTGTGTCTGGAGATTACTGTGTTGTGGCATAATGACAAATGACAATTTGTAAGCTGTGATGCAAATATTTCTAAACCACTCAGGTTCTTATCATATGAACCTGAAGATGCGATGGGCAACCCACAATTTCTAATTAAGTCAGTAGGAGAAGCAGATACTTAGCAGATATGAAAACAGTGCTCATAAAAGTTGGTTTCTATTTCCAGAGATAAGGTTAAATGATAATCTCATAATTAAATTAAAAATTCCATCCAGAGTATATCTGGTTTAAGGTGCATATAAAATTTAATGGAACATTAAGCAATAGGGCTATTTTATTTAGTGCTGACTATCTCATATGAAGAATTTGTTATTTTGGAGGCATTTATAGCTGAGCAAATTACACATTGTAGACAACTTGCAGACTTCAGCCTCTACTTTGTTCCAATTTATACTTGTAGTGGCCTCATTCAGTAGCTTAAAAAGACAAGATTGTCTTTCATTATAGGGTCTCCACAGATTAGGTGAACTTTTTCTTATGCTCAGACAGGAATATACTGCCTGTTAGATTTTATTACTGAAGTAAGCTATACTGAGAGCTAATTAGATGAGAGTAATATAGGCAATTGTAATGCTCCTTTCTAAGCCTCATTTTAGAAAACATCTGATATCGAGTGAGATATTTAAGTGGCTATTAAATTAAAAACATGTTTAACTTTGTCTAAATTGCAGTTGGTTCCAGTGGATCTTAGCGTGTCATCATTGCTATTTAATTTTAATATTAGAAAGAGACACTTTAAAAACATTGTTTCTCTCTTCATTTCTTTCTTTTTTACAGTTTGATCAGAGTGTTAAAAGCATTTAGAATAGAATCATAGAACCATAGAGTCAGTTAGGGTTGGAAGGGACCACAAGGATCATCTAGTTCCAACCCCCCTGCCATGGGCATGGACACTCTACCCTAGATCAGACCGACCAGAGCCTCATCCAGCCTGGCCTTAGGCACCTCCAGGGATGGGGCCTCAACCACCTCCCTGGGCAACCCATTCCAGGCTCTCACCACTTTCATGCTGAAGAACTTCCTCCTCACGGCCAGTCTGAACCTCCAGCTCCAGCTTTGCTCCATTCCCTCTAGTCTTGTCACTACCTGATACCCTAAAAGGTCCCTTCCCAGCTCTTCTGTAGACCCCCTTCAGATACTGGAAGGCCAAAATAAGGTCACCTGGGAGCCTCCTCTTCTCCAGACTGAACAGCCCCAACTCTTTCAGTCTGTCCTCATAGCAGAGGTGCTCCAGCCCTCTGATCATCCTCATGGCCCTTCTCTGGACATGCTCCAGCATGTCCACATCCCTCTTGTAATAGGGGCTACAGAACTGGATGCAGTACTCCAGGTGGGGTCTCACCAGAACTTATCTGACATAAGCATGGATCAACAAGAAGTGAACTCATTTATCTATGACACTTTACCGTGTTTTCATTGCACTGAAACTTAAACAATCTCTGATGGGTTTTACTTTCTTCTTCATATCATCATATTCTTCAAATTGACCTGCAGACTGAAGTTTTCCCAGTTGTAGCACACAATAGTACTTGTCTGATGCTTTGCAGACAGTTAAGGTGGGCATGGCAGTGGAGAGGAAGACTCAAAGAAGGGAAAGATTCTGACAGAGCAGAAGTAGTTACCTAAAGTTAATTCCCCTTTTAAGTGTCTTATCTAGAATCTATGAGCTTAAGTATATGATTCAAGATAAGCTTTTTCACATATCCTGAGCTGAATCAGTGTTTTGAGGACTTGGAACTGCATTTGACAATAAACTACATGCATATGTATTTTTGCAATATACATTTATTCAGTAAATGAGATCAGCTGAACTGTAAATGGATGGTATTCTACGCTGCTGTGCCAGACATTAAAATATAGAACTATAAATAAGTCACAGAACAATATTATGTTCCAGAAAGATACTTGAATTTTATGATTTGCTTCTTGAGCTCTCCATTTTGGAAAAAAAATCATGCTACATTTCCCAATAACAAAGTACTTAATTCTCTGGGCAAATGGATGACAAAAATCATTCCTAAAGGAAGCTATTTTAAGCAGAAAATTACAGTCCAATATATAATGGTGAAGTCCCTCAGGCCTTGCCATTTTGGTAGCTGAAATATACTTCTGAAAGCCCACAAATCAGTAACAGTGATTAAAATCTATCAGTAACAGTGATTAAAATCTATCAGTAACAGTGATTAAAATCTTCTTTGTTTTTTTTAATTAATAGCCATAGTGTAAAACAAGAGGTAGTCCTATCCTTTAGACTTGATTGTCATAATATAACAGATTTGTGTGACTCCTCTAACAAAATCAAAGAATTGAGTTTACACCACGGAAAGGGAAAAGAATTAAACCCTGCAGTGTAACACATACTCCTGGAACCTTTTTTTTTTTTTCTTTTTTTTTTCTTTTTTTTTTTTAATACTACAGTGTATTGCTACTTTATTCTCTTTCTTCTTCATTACACAGTTCATGTGAACATGACAGAAATGTTCTTCCTCCAGGATTCCATCACTGGCACTATCTTAACAGGAAATAGAGGGATTTTACAAGCACAAAGAATATGACTGAGTAGATAAACACTACACACTTCCACGTAAGATTAAATGGATACTCCATTGTTTCACAGATTTCTAATATCATTCCACAATCTTGATCAGAAAGGCATGAGAAACACTGATTTTTTTTCTGCAGGTCTGTAATTACTTCTAGTCTGCTATTCATGTCCTGCAGGAAGTTGTGGTAATGATTTCCTTGCACACAACCTTTGCGTTTCCAATGACATCTTCATTTGAGATTTTAATATTTTCAGCTGTATTTCTGCTGATTTTAATATTTTCAGCTTTTTTTTTTTGTGTGTGTGTGTGTGATCCCAAAATACTATGCAGCATAAAGCAAACAGAAGATATCTTTTAAAGCACACATCCTAAATAAATTTTGAGATATCTTCCACATCAACTCATTATTTCCTAACCTTGTGAAGTGCAAGCAGTCACTTGGGGTTTTTTTTGGTTTGTTTGGGTTTTGGTGTTGGGGTTTTTGGTTTGTTTTGGTTAGGTTTGGTTTTTTGTTTGGTTGTTGTTGTTGTTTGGTTGTTTTGTTTTGTTTTGTTTTCTCTCACCAAAGAAATAAGTCAGCACTCACTTTGGAAACTGGATATATATTTATTTTAGACTATGTGGCTGGAAGTCTTTTTACAAGGAGCATTAATCTTCTGCTACATAGAAGTATGTGAAAACATGTTCCAGAATGTGAACTCATGTTTCCCTTAGCAGGTGCCCCACTGAATTCTGTCACATTTAGTAACTCAAGGACATACTGTCATCTTTACTTAGGGAAAATGACATCCTTCTCCATAAGCTGTCCCTTTCATACTTGTAGAACTGGTATCAAATAAGGTATTAGTGAACAGGAGTGAAGGTATCTGAATGTAGCAGTGATAACACTTTCTGTCCAGTGATCATCATTTATTTCTCCACTAATTTTTTTTTTTTAAATCATGAAGCTTTTTTAATTCTTTTTTTTTCCCCAGATATTTGTGCATCTGAGCAAATAGTAAAGTAGTAATATAACCATTACAAAATGCTGACTGATAAAAGCTTTCAACATACCCGAGCAAATCACTGAACAGCAAAAGAAAAGTTATAATTCCCTAATACAACTAGTTCTTTGTATCAGAGCCAATGCAATAAACAGATTTATCACAATTTGGCTGCTCAGCCTGAAGGCTGGAGTCAAGGTGATGAAAAGAACAATATTTGCAGTGAACAGCTACTCCAAAGGTTTATTCAGAGCATTCTGGGCAGCTTTCTTGCAGAGTTGATCCTTGGTGGAGTCAACAGGAAGGTGCCCCAAACCTAAAGGCATAAAGCAGTACAATAAAAATATTTCCCCACGGTGCTTCATTTTCTTCTATGATCCCTAAATTCTAGTCTGAATATACACAGAGAGAATTTAAACCTTACAGAATCATAGAATCATGGAATAGAATCTTAGAATGCATTAAATTGGAAGTGACCTTTAAAGGTCATCTAATTCAACTCCCCTACTGTAAGCAAGGACACTTTTAATGAAATCAGGTTGCTCAGAGCCCCATCAAGCCTGACCTTGAATGTCTCCAGTTATGGGGCCTCCTTACCTCCCTGGGGAGCTCTTTCCAATGTTTTACCACCCTCATAGTAAAGAACTGTGATGAGGTTTCACCAGAGCAGAGCGGCAGAATCAGCTCTCTTATTCTGCTGGTCATGTTTCTTTTGATGCAGCCCAGGTTGCAACTGGCTGCAAGTGTGCTTTGTTGGCTCATGTCCAGCTTTTTGTCTACCAGTAAGTCTAAGTCCTTTGTTTCCTCAAGCTACCATCTTAAATCCTGTACTGTTTTCATCTATTGCACTCCTATCCTCTTCTGCTCTAGTTTTGTGTGGTCTATTCTAATCCATTCTATTATATTGTGTTTATTATACATTGTATATATATTAATACATAACTAATGCATAATTAATATATTCTATGTATATATAGCTACATTCTTATATATTGTGATGTATTCTGCACCCACAACCCCTCTAATGTATGTAATGGGTTTGAAGTTCCAGATGCTGTGGAGACACTGTAAAATTTGATTTAAGTTCTCAAATTTCACCCCTCCATCCATTGAGAAGATGTATTATAGTAGAATGGATAAGTAGAAAACCACTGTGGCTTCAAAATTAAATGCATTTTATTCTCCTCATTAACACCTTTTACATCTACAGAAACAAATTACCAAAAAGCTTCCTGAATGGAATTATTTCTCTGGAGGTTAAGGGAGAGAAGTAGTAACAGGGAGAAAAGAAATAATATCATATATATATATATATGTGATGCAAGGCTCCTTTTCAATTGCGTATGTAAACACTGGATGAGAGAGCATAAGACAGCATCCAGCTGAGAAATGAAGCTAGAAATGGGAAAGTGAAATGAATATTTGCCAACAAAGAAAGAACAGAGGAAGGAAGTGAATGTAGCATCAATGAAAATAATGCTAAGTCAAATGGATGCTCTGTTAGTGATGATGCTTACAGATGTAATATCTCAAGATGATATTTTCCAGATGACTCTTTCCTCCAGCAATAAGACCTGAGCAGTTCATAGCAGAACTGTTTGGATTAAAAAACCCTTTCTCAAGGCCTGAGCTTTCTTTGTGTGGTAAAGAAGTAGTGCAAAAGACAGGTGATGGACAGACCTTTTTTTGTTTCCATGACAAAAAGTATTAAAGAGATCTGTGTGTCTTGTGGCTAAGATGTACAAAAGGGATGTGTATAAAAGTGTAATAATGACATTGCTGTTGAACATTCAAGCAGTCCAAAGTGTTTGCAAACAAATGGGTTATGGGTTTAAACTGGCAGAGGGGAGATTTAAACTGGATGTTAGGAGGAAGTTCTTTCCAGTGAGGGTGGTGAGACACAGGAACAGGTTGCCCAGGGAGGTTGTGGATGCTCCCTCCTTGGAGGTGTTCAAAGCCAGGTTGGACAAGGCCTTGAGGGACCTGTACTAGTGGGAGGTGTCCCTGCCTATGGCAGGGAGTTGGAACTAGATGATCCTTGAAGTCCCTTCCAACCTTACCATTCTATGATTCTATGAAATACATGCCTCTGAAAAGTGAATCTCAGCAACAGATGATAGATACCTCAAGAAATCAATTCTTGGCATGTTTTTGCCATAGGACTGAAGATGATGAAGAAAAAGATCAAGAGTATTACTAACTGTTGTCTCCCAATGAATAGGCAATAAATAATTTTAAAAGGAATTAAAACCTTAAAACTTCATAAACATCAATGAGTTGATACTATCTCCAACTCACATTGAATTTCTATGTTCCTATTCTTCCCTAAGAAAACTACCAGAACATTCTTAAATGTTTAATTATTAAATATAATGAAGAGGCAAACAAAACTGTATAGGTTACAGATTGCTTTAAAAATGTTTCTATTTCCAAAGTTCTATGGTGCAAGAAGAGAAAAAGCAGCATGGTTGAGTCTTTTAAACTTACAAGTAGTGGCTTTAGGCTTCATTTGTATTTGTTAGGTAGTACAGATGAGCTGTACTAACCACATTCTACTTCAAGGAAAGGTGGATTTGCTTTCAAATGATGTGACATCTTCAGCTTCAGACTCACACACTCTGATCTAACAACAATAAAGATCTCTGGAATACAGAAAGTTTCTTGAAAAGTTCACTTGCCCTCAGGCTTTGCCTCGAGGTAAGCCCTGGGGTGAGTTACAAGCAGTAGCAATTACTTCCCTCTCTTCCTGTCTTCTTGGTCAAAGCCATGTTTCATTGTTGCATTTATCAATTTGTACATCTGGTTGACAGGCCACACATATGTATTTTTCATGACATTCAAAATTCATTTTGCTTTAGAGGTGAACTTTGAACTCTTTATATGAAGTTCAATCTTGTAAACACTCACACATATGAATAGTCTTCATGCATGAGTAGTCCCAGGGAACTGGAAAGGGACCACTCACATTCATAAGTGTATGTCAAACTGAACTAATGTGAACTACTGCTTCTAAGAGCAACTATCCCTTGGTGAGCCTTCCACACACAAAATTAGAGATGCTAGCATTCCCTTACACTGCAGAGAAATAAAAAATGCAACTCAGAAAGATGTTTGCTCCAATTACATACTCTCTTGAAGCAGAACTTTACACTGTATTACCGTGTCTACTGCTCCTGGGACTGCTTGGAAAATATTTACCTGGAATAAAACAGGCACATTGCAGCATATCCAGCATGCTCTGAGCAGACATGAGCTCACACTTTGTGAGCTTCATGAAAACTAAAATCTATGTAACTGCTGAGAGTGCAATGTTGCTCTTGCTAATGAATGCTTCTGAGACAGCTCAGGAATGGTGCTGTATGAATGCAGTCACACAGCTTTTGCATCAAGGCCAGCCTGAGTACAGCTGCCTTGGAGAACAAACGCAAACACATGTTACAGATATAGCCCTAAAGGTACCATAGGGCACCTCTAGGCATTTTGCCAACACTCTACACCAGTGGCAAGCACAAGGGATCACTGTGACTTTCTTTAGCTTTCCTGACCTGGAGTGCCTCCTTCTCACCCATTCCCGGTTAATTCACACTCCAGGAGTGCAGAGGCAACGATTCAAGAGATATACCTAGGAAGGAAATTTCCCTTAATCAGGAAACTTTCTCTAATTCCATATCTCTCTATGACAGCTACCCTGCAATGAAGAACAAGCTGAAGTTTGACACATACTACAGACTTACTGAACTTGAACATTTTGTGGAGACAAGTGGACTGAATCACAGATCATAGAATCATAGAATGGTAAGGTTGGAAGGGACCTCAAAGATCATCTAGTTCCAACCCCTTGCCATAGGCAGGGACACCTCCCACTAGTACAGGTCACTTAAGGCCTCCTCCAACCTGGCCTTGAACACCTCCATGGAGGGAGCAGCCACAACCTCCCTGGGCAACCTGTTCCAGTGCCTCATCACCCTCACTGGAAAGAACTTCCTCCTGACATTTAGTCTAAATCTTCCCTCTGCCAGTTTAAACCCATTGCCCCTAGTCCTGTCCTGAAGTATTCATATTCAATGTAATAAAAATATTACACACTGTTCCTGCCTCCATTCAACCAAAAGAAACTAAACTCAGCTAGCATTAAACATCTAAATACTAAAAATAAACATCTGAGCTACTACCAGAAGTTCTCTTTGCAACAACAGACCCTTCTAGAGTGCAATTCATTTAGTATTAAAACATGGAACTGTGATATATGTAATGATTCTTCATTGAGTCTGAAGTGTCAATATTATTAGGCTGTCCAAGGTTGTGATGCTCAGCTAAATTTTAAAGACCTGAATTATGCCAGATGTGCTGGTGGTAGACTTCAGTAACACACAGATTATTAAGCTTAGAATGACTTGTCATTATCACCAGGATTTATTTCCTCCAGAAATTTCCTCCAGCAGAGAAGGGATCAGATAGGTAATATCAGACTGAATCTAAGAAGTTTGCTAATATGAAGTAATCGAAATATCAAAATAATATTCCCAATGATCTGGAGGCTTTCTTATTGCTTTAGCTATAGAACTTTATTTATTTATTTATTTATTTATTTATTTATTATTTATTTATTTATTTATTTATTTACATTAAAACCAAAGAACTTGACTGTCTTTAATCCTGAATACAGAAAGAGGGAAGAAGGATTTTAACCAAAATCTCCATTTTGTTGGCTGTACACCTCACTCTTTGAATTTCATACATACAAGGCCCATAGAATTTTACCACTGAAAGGCAATCTACCTCTTGCACTGATCAGTGGAATTGAAGTATAGAATAATGTTCTGGCAGAGTCCATGTACAATTCCCTTCAAAATTCCACTGCAATGTAGTTTTATGCATTCATCTTGCAAGACAGCACCTATTCAGCTTCTATATAAATGTTGTGAAAAGGAGGTAAAGGCTTCTAGCCTTGAGCCTTCTGAAACATACACCCTCAGCTGAGATGTCTGCATGGTATCAGCCCGTTGACAACATGACAAAAGGCTGTATGAGGTCACAGTAAAATGGCAAGGTCTGATGCTAGTAACCTGCAAGGTAGTGTTTTAGTCTGTGCAAAGGGATGTAGGTGCCTATATGTTTTACCTTGGTATGCTGTTGACTCAGGGCAGGCTTATATTAAAATAGTGAAGATACGAAGAAAATTTGGGCTTGAATCTCAGATTCAGCCCTCTCCATACAGATTTATCTGGAGTGTATATACGTATATATCCACATAGATATGTAAGTATACATATATATATAAAAGTATGAAAGCCTCAGGTGGTTAAAATACCATACTGGCCAAGTGCAGATTACTATCCTAGAACACTGTTCCTGCCACATAGGGTAAGAATGTGGCTAAGAATGTAAGATGTATGAATGTAAGAATGTGGATAAGAATGTAGACTTATATTTTTATTTTTTTCCTCATCAGTGTGAGAAATTATTATTTCAGAGTGAAATTTCACTGTTTATTAGAAAACATACTTTTTTTGTTTGTTTGTTTTAATGGCAGCTTCCCAGCCACAAGTTTATCAGTCTCTGCACTTTCATATTCATTTCATGGTTGATTTCATGTAACAAATACTTATCTTCTTTTAACCACTATGGGCTGCATCCTTGACAAGATGAGGCATTTCAGCAACAGTCTTGACCCCCTTGTGAAACAAGGTTTCTCTCAGAGTGACGCAAATCTTAGCCTCTTCATCAGTACTTGTAAAATAGTTGACTCATACACCTGACTCTTTCCATGCTAGTTCCTCATAATATGGCAAGTTTCATTCCCCCAAATAAAGGTCAAGGTAAAACAAAACAAAAGGTCTAACACTCCAAAGAGCAGTGCACAGCCTGGAGCTTCTCTGGTTTCTCCAAATTGTTGATTTTCATTCAGTTTACTTAAAGAGATTTTTTTCAGACTTTGTGCCTTTTGCTAGCATTCAAACTAATTTTGAGATTTCTACCACAGAAAACCTATTGGGTTTGCTGAAAATATGTCATCAATATTTGGCTCTTTTGCAAGTGTAGAATGTGGTCTGGGTTGCATTCGGGGTGCCCACATGGTGCAAAGCCTGTGAACATTTTGTGGCCTTCATCATAAAGAGTAAAAAGATAATATCAAAAAGTTCAATCACTTTTCAAGGGGACCTGAGGGAATACACTAACATAGGAGGCAAGGGAATACACTTACATAGGAGGCAATTGCTTCTTTTGTTCCCATTCATTTTCACTGTTCAGGCTAGCCAAATTGCCTCATGTAACCTCAGGTCGATTTCATTATTTTATTTTCGGGGTGGAGCACTACCATGATTATTTTCTGTAAACTGCTGTAGAGTGGGATTGTGAAACAGAGGGTGAGAGAGCTCAGCTGTGCAATTCTGGCACAATGAACAGTTTCAAGGGATCAGAATCTTTGTTGTGATTTCGGGTGAGTCACTTTGGAAACTATTCCAATTTACAGGTTTATTTTTTTCCCCACTGTTACTCCTTTTCTGTTCACTGGATACTGCCTTTTGAAGTTCAGGGCCTTATCTATAAGGCGCATGGAAGACAGCTCAAGGGGAAGCATCCTGCCTGCAAGCCCTTTTCCTTGAGAGTTGGAAATACTAATTTCTCCTTATTTCCAAGCAATTTGAAATGGTGGAAGTTAATGAACTGATTTCCTAAAGATCTGGATCTCACTTAGAAGCCTAATCAGTATAACCATGAAGTGCTGCTACTGCACACGCGGTGGATACTGTGCTGTGGATTATCCCTTAATAGCTATCTACACACACCCAGGAAAAATTTTTGCATGAGTATGTTCCTCTGAGTGTTTTCACATTTTATTTCAGGCAGCAAAAAATCACACAGATTCCCTCTGCTCACAGGTTGGGGCAGTTACATACAGCCCAAATAACTTACATAGGATTGTGGGGATGCTGTCAACACAAAAATATGACAGGCAAACTGGTTGCCTGCAGAAAGCAAGCAGAAGACATTAAAACCCAGAAAGAAATGCATATCTCTAGGAAAAAAAACCAAAACAAAACAAAAAAAACCCCACAGAAAAGTACAGGAAGGGTTTATAGATAACTATAAAAATACTTCAAATTGTTACTGGATGATATATTGATCAACATTTTTGAGAAGCCAAACCACTGCACTACAAACAAAACTATGGGGCATATATGCATATTATTGAGAATAATGGCAGCATTTAAATGGGCATTTGGTCTAGTAGTTCTTTAAAGGAAAGGAAAAAAAAAAAGAAATTACCTTGGGGGACAGAGTGTGCTGTCCCAATACACACCTGTGAGTAGTTAGTTGATCATTAGTTACACCAACTTCAGTGCTATTATTTATAGCACCAGTGCAGGTACTTAAACTGCTGTGTAACTAATACTAGAAGACGGGAGTATGGATGTCCTCAGCACTGTGAATTACACAGTTTTTATTTGAAGTATGATATTAAACAGCATTGCATATACCTAATATTCGCTTGCCAGTTACGGTCACTTTCTCTCTTGACTCTTTGCAAACTAAATAATATCTCATTTTAAAGAAAGTCTTGTCAAAAGGGGTTCCTACTCAAAAGCCTCTCTAATGAAGATAAACATATGAGGACAGGCTATGAGAGTTGGGGCTCTTCAGCCTGGAGAAGAGAAGGCTTCCAGGAGACCTTAGAGTAGCCTTCCAGTATCTGAAGGGGGCCTACAGGAAGGCTGGGGAGGGACTATTTACAAGGTCTTGCAATGACAGGATGAGGGGCAATGGGTTTAAACTGGCAGAGGGGAGATTTAAACTGGATGTTAGGAAGAAGTTCTTTCCAGTGAGGGTGGTGAGACACTGGCACAGGTTGCCCAGGGAGGTTGTGGCTGCTCCCTCCCTGGAAGTGTTCAAAGCCGGGTTGGACGAGGCCTTGAGTGAGCTGTACTAGTGGGAAGTGTCCCTGCCTATGGCAGGGGTTGGAACTGGATGATCCTTGAGGTCCCTTCCAACCTTACCATTCTATGATTCTATGATTCTATGATTCTATATTTCAGTTTTTCCCAGCAAAGAAAATTTCCACTCTAGGAAGCTCTTTTCCATTTTCTCGTATAATCACATCCTAACCAAGACAGCCTGTAGTTCAGCACTTCATCTGGTTACATTCTCAGATAAAACCAGATATTCCACCTGCCAGCTTGTATAGATGAATGGTTGCTCATATTATTGCACTGTTTGTACTTAGTGTTTTGTGGGGAGTTTGCTCTTGATCAACACAAACTTCATATATCACTGTCACCTTCAGAAGCAACACATGTAGCCATGGGGAGGATTGCATTGTGCACCCAGCCTGGTTACAGAACAATTAAACACACTGTGGAAGAAAACCAGTAACGGATTGATTAATTTACAGTAGCAGATGTTGTGATGGTTTGGGAGTTACCTGCCCCCGCCCCCCCTGCCAATGAAAACACCCAGACTAGACTCAGCTGGCTGGAAGTCAAAGAATGAAGCTATTTTTACAGCTTAGCACAATTTACAAGCATATGTATACACAATATAAACAAATATTTATGGTTATATAGAAGTTGAAGGTAACACTGAAACACAAAATCCCTTCAAAATAATCAGATTGCTGGGAGGCTCCCAACCCAAACCTCCCCCCCCACCCCCCTTNTAAGGCAGATGCAATCACAGACCACCAGAGAGAAAGGAACAGAACTGAGAACTGAGCAGTGTATGAGCAGTGAGTGTCTTATCTATATTTTGACTATAGTTGAGTTGAGTTGCATTTCTTAGCAGAAGAATGAGTGATATAGATTATTGCTGTGGTTTTTTTTTTCTTTCTTCTCACAGCTAAGGATTTAATTTCTCTCAGTAAAATATTCCAATTAGCCTCAAACCAGCACATTTGCAATTGCATTTCAGCTTGAAGTAGAGAAAATAGCTGGACTTCATCTGAAAGACTAAAAACCACTCCCACCTTGGCAAACTGCAGTTAAATATATAAGCATACTTTCTGGATATTGATGTAGTAAATTTTCAGAATGGTTAAGTGACCTTAATTCTGTATTATATTATTTTAAATATTGCATTTAATTATTTTTTCAAAACCATTTCCATTCATACAAGCTGTGGTTATTTTAAAAGATTCTGTTTGTCCTGTTGTTGACAGTGAATTTTCTTCACTTCAACTTTAAAGTTCCACTTTGTGGTGGAAGTAAACTTTCCTCCATATGGATATATGTAAAATTACTTTCAGAAATTCCTACTGGTTTTGAATAACTACATGCCTGTGTCCAGCAAATTGCTGAAGCAGTTTGTAATGTTAGTGACTCTCCTCAGCATCTCAAAGAAGATTTTTCTTTCTTACGGAGACTTGAAGCCTGAATCTGTCTTACAGAAAGTAACCTTGGTTATTTTCCATATGATTCTCTTGGCTCTAATGCCTTGTAGCTGTATTGCTACAAAGATTAATGATGAACTCTATTCAGGCAATCTGATACAGGAGTAACTATGATGAAAACAACGTGAAAATTAAAGAAAAGAGAAAGAACAATGAGCAATTCAGACTGCTTGCTTTACAGGGCTACCAGTTTTTGGCGTCTTAAGCAGTTGCTGAAGAGAAGGTGCCATGATGTCTATTAGACCTACCCAGTCTAGAGTCTATTTAATTAGCCATTAGACTGTTTGTATACCTCCTGCTTTCATTCTGTTCCATGTTCCAGATTTCTTAGAGAGATATTTTCCATTATTCAGCACAGTGAGGGATATCTATGGTCCTCTGCAGTGATTCAATAAGTGGTTATCATGGAAGGCCAGGCCACAAAGGCAATCAAGCAGAAAGAGGGTATTAAGTCTTTAATTGAAGCTTGCACAAATCACCATGGAAAACAAAATCCTCTGTTCCCAGCAGAAGGCCTCAAAATTTTATATTTTTTTCATACAGTTGAGAATTCTTATAGGAAAAATACAAATACCTAAATTTATAAATGGTCCTACTGACATTCTGTCTTGATTTTGCTGGGATAGAGTCATAGGTCAGCCATGATCTGCAGTCCATTAGCAGTTTCAAGTTAGCCAGAAGCTTAAGCTGGGAGGTGCAAAAGCCAGGGCAGCTGCCCCAGTTTGGATCATAGCTGTATACCATACCATAGGCATCACATGCATTATAAAGGGAGAAGTTTGCTGAGGATAGAGGAAGAGTGTGTCCAGCAGATCAAGGGAGGCTTTCCTCCCCCTCTGCTCTGCCCTGGTGAGACCTCATCTTGAGTACTGTGTTCAGTTTTGGGCTCCCCAGTTTAAGAGGGACAGGAATCTGCTGGAGGGAGTCCAGCAGAGAGCTACGAGGATGATTAGGGGACTGGAGCACTGCCTGATGAGGAGAGGCTGAGGGACCTGGGGCTGTTTAGTCTGGAGAAGAGAAGACCGAGAGGGGATTTAATAAATGTTTATAAATATCTGAGGGCTGGGGGTCAGGAGAGGGGGGACAGGCTCTGCTCACTTGCTCCCTGTGATAGGACAAGGAGTAATAGATATAAGTTGCAGCACAGGAGGTTCCACCTCAACACAAGGGGGAACTTCAGTACTGTAAGGGTCACAGACCACTGGAACAGGCTCCCCAGAGAGGCTGTGGAGTCTCCTTCTCTGGACACTTTCAAGGCCTGTCTGGATGCATTCCTCTGTGACCTGAGCTAGATTGCATGGTCCTGCTCTGGCAGGGGGGTTGGACTATATGATCTCTTTGGGTCCCTTCCAACCCCTGACATTCTGTGATCCTGTGATAGGGACTCCTTCTGCTCTTCCTCTTCCTCCTCCTGCTTCTGTCCATGACTGGAGAGGTTCACTTACTGTGTTGATCCAGACGACTGGTTTCCTGTTTATTGTGACTGCCACACATTCAGTGGCATAACTGTGTAGACCTTATATTTGTATTAGTCTTAACATTAGGTTTGCTGTTTCATTAAATCCATTTTAATTTCAACCCATAGATTTCATCCATTTAACTCACAGGTTCCATCTCCTTTTTCTGATCCCTTTTCCTGGCTGGGGAAGTGTCCCTAGATGGTAAAACACCTGCTACAGTTTAGCTCTGGATACAGGGTAAATGGCAGCACACCTTGAAAGAGTGAGACAGGAAAAAAGATTTGTGCAAAGAGGGAGTTCAGGCTGGAAAAAAAGTGACCACAATCTTTCTTATCTCCAGAAGGCTCAATGTTAACAAAACAAAACAACTGCAAAAAAAATGTTACATGTTGTAAGAACAAAGGGGGGAAAAACTCACTGTTTGTTTAAAAATAAGTGCAATATACTGTCACCTTTCAACAATTTTCTCTCATGTGGCATGTTTCATAAGCATTTAAGTGTTTCTCTAGTAGGATGGTATTTTGTTCTTCCTTTTGTGTCTCAGATGTACATACTTAACATAAATAATGCAACAAAAATAGCATTGAGTTAGCCTTTACCTGTAGTCACTAATAGGTCATTTAAAAGTGCTGAACATTTCTGCCACAACCACAATTCACTCCTACTCAAAAAAAAAACAAAAACAAAAAAACCCCAAACAAAACAAAACAAAGCAACCCCAAACAAACAAACAAACAAAAAGGCAGGTCTTTCTATACATGCTGCAATATTTTAATGAAATAGTTATGTACCTGACTTTTAATATTTTTGTAGACCTGTATGGGAAAGCCCATTTCATATTCCAGGTTGTATGATTACAGTTCTTTATAGTCTCTTATACTGCTGACTGAAGTCAGAGATGTTTGCACATATGAAGGCCTTTGACAGGCAAATCAGTTCACAGACCAGTTATTTCTTGTCATCAGTGTAATCAGTCTTGCATAATATGACATAGTATCAATGTGAGACAGAAGGTTGCCCAAATATGCAGAGCTTTAATCCTCTGAAATGTTAACCAGATAGAAAGCATCAAAAGAAGGCATCCACTATAGAGAGGTATGAGTAGTGTTGCACATTGAGGTGATCAACACGGAGCATGAAGTATAGAACTGCAAGAAATATAAATATCAACACAGAGCATGAAATACAGAACTGTAAGAAATATAAATAATTAAATGATCAAGGGGCTTGTAGAGATCCCTAAAATTTGATGTTCAGGTTTATACTGATTGAATCATCTAATATAAGGTGACAAATTAAGGCATACATTAAAAGTATCTGTGCTGCCCACACCAAAGGGCCCATGATTTTCATTTGAATTATAATGTTTACATCTTCCTGCTAAGGGTTTGCACATGCTGTACCCAGTTTCATTTATTCTGACCTGGTAAATTCTGTGAACTGAGAGGAGAACAATTAAAGCATTGGTTGCCAAATCACTACAAACTATCACTTAAAGCTGTTCCAGAGGTCAGGCCTACCAGAGTGTCCCGGCAGCAGTGGAGACTAACAACATACTGGTCTGTATGTACAGGCAGACAATAGATGAAGGAAAGTGATTATCCCTCCTTGCTTGGCACTCGTTAAGCCACATCCGGGTTCTTGCATCCAGATTTAGGCTACTGGGACAACAAGGTTGCTGATAAAGTGGAGCGAGTTCAGCACAGGGACACTGTGATGGCTGGGGCTGGAGAACTCAGCCCATGAGGGGAGGCTGAAGGACCTGGGTGTACAGGTCCTCTACAGCCTGGGGCAAGGCTGGCTTTGGTGTGACTGACCAGCAGCTCCCAGTGCCCATGGGTTTGAGGAGATGGAGCCAGATCCTACGAAGTGGGGCATGAATGACAGAAAACNGAACTCCCAAACCTACATCACAGATCAATCCAAGAGAGGTTTCAGATGGATATAAGGGAAGAATTTCCACTCTGAGGATAACTAATTATTGAAACATGTTGTGCAGAAGGGCCAAGGAATCTCCACCTTCAGTGGAGCCAGTTGAGTCCTAAGGAGCCTAATCTATATTGAGTGTTGATTCTTCTTGAAGTGAAGAAAGTCTCTTCCAGCCTAAGTGACTGTCATTTGGCAGTCCAAATCAGACAGAGAATACAGTGGGTTAAGTAAGAGTGGCAGTGCACACAGCAAATGAGAGATGAATAGGCAGAAACAAGCAGATTCAATATATGCACTGTTTTTGTAGTTGTATGTTTAGTATAATTTTTATTCATTCTGAGTGGATGATCATTAACAATATTTCAGTGCTAGTTCTAAGAATTAAAGGTCAATTACCATCATCTTCAAAAGAGAGATTTGGGGAATTGAGAGAAAGGAGTTGTTTCTAGTATGAGCTTAATATTAGTCAGAAATATTAATTTGCCAGGATAACTTGGCTTTAAAGCTGTTTAAGAAACCCCGTGGAGCCATAGGGTAATATACAATGAATTGTTTTGGTTTTGTTTTAAACGGATTAATAAAGACAGGATTAAAACCAGCAGACTCAGGCAAAAATGGAAGAAGTGTAATTATTAGTTATTTTACCTTTCAAGTGATAGTTTTGATGATACTCAATATGGTGCAACTTTTAAAGTAACATCTAGCCTTATGTGGTTTGTCCTTCTGCATTATTATAAGGTGTATTTTTTTCCTCTGGTTTATTTTTCCCAAGCTCATTTCTTCCCAGTATAATTAGGCTCCTAGTGCATAGTTCTCAAGTCATCTGCATTTATAGAAGGCTATCACTGTAAGCATTATAACCTCTAGTCTTCAAGTTGTGAAATTCCTTCCCCTGCAATCCTCCTCCTCTGCCACCCCTACCCATCTCTCCCCCACCTCCAAAAAAAAAAAAAAAAAGAAGCCAGTGACTACAAATGGGTAGCAAAGGTGGCAAAATTCATCAGTTTAACATGTAGATAGGATCCCTGCAAATGTGGGTGAATGTAACATGCTTACACTGCACTTTTAAAACAGATTATTTCACATCTGTTTGCTAGGCTTTTGATCCTAGTTAGAGGAAGCAATAATAGTTATTTGGTACCAAATACAAAGCCTATTTTAATTACAGCCCAAATTCTCCAGCCAGATCATGAAGCAACTAACATAGTACTAATTGGCAACTAGGATATATGTATACATCAAAACAAAGGTGTAATATGCATTGCAACTTTAGATGCAATGCCCAAATAAGATAAAAATAGAAGTGACAGCACCAAGGCATAAATACCTACCTGGGATACAAATTAGAGTACAATCATGAAACTTCAGTGTGTAGTTTCATAATATGCTAAAATTCTGCACCTTTAGCCTGATCAAAAACCTGTGGCAACACCTCTCAGCTGCTATTGTTGTCTTATTTCAGCTATAGTCAAGAAAGCAGAGTCAGATTTTGGCTTGGATATAATAGCCGTACCCTGTTTCAGTTTCAGTAGAGAAACACACTACTGAGCTTGCATAGTGCAAACTGATCTCACCTGCTGAGACTGGAGTAGAGGAGCACAGGCAAGAAATGGAGGAGGGGAGCGCTTACACAATACTAAAAGTAGAGGAGGTAGGATATTTACAGGACATTTTTGGCTTTAAATTTCCATAATAGTATGAGTGTATGGTATATGTTACGACTCAGTTAAGAATAGACCATCTGGTGGGCAAGCCAACATTTTTTTGTGAATACTGAACTCTAAGTAAAATAAGAGAGGGTCATGTCTTCGTTAGGCATTTTTTAATGTGTAATGAGACAATAGAAGTTACTTAATTATGAAAGAAAAACAAACCCATGAGTCACTCTAGAGACAGCAAACAATATTTTGGGGATACTACTGTGAAAGGAAATGCACCTCATGATTGCTCATATCAGGGATGTCCAGAATGTTCACCTGCAACACCTACTTTTGCTGCTCTGATTTGAGATCTATGCAGAAGGAAGAGAATTTTTAAACCTGACAAGTTGGGGGCGGTTTTGTCTTTTCTTTTCTTTTCTTTTTCCTTTCCTCTTTTTTTTTTTATTTTCTTTTCTTTTTTCTTTTTTTTCTTTTCTTTTCTTTTTTTTTTCTTTTCTTTTTTCTTTCTTCTTTTCTCTTTTTTCTTTT
>WBNM01044040.1:0-24274 GCA_013399055.1 Ramphastos sulfuratus | reverse complement strand
TCCCTTCCCTTCCCTTCCCTTCCCTTCCCTTCCCTTCCCTTCCCTTCCCTTCCCTTTCCCTTTTTCCCTGCAGTGAGTTTTATTGCCAGGTGAGCTCTTATGTTGGGATGTCTCAGCCCCATTTAACAGGCTTCTACATGTTTCAGAACTTGAAAGACGCACCCAACATATCATCAGTGTTCCCATCGTTGGTTGTGTTGACACTGGCTTCCTCCCAAATCAAATGTGAATGCTTTTTTCCCTATTTTTAAAATGTTTCTATAAAACAGATTAGCCAGTTTTGTACCAAAAGAAAATACATCCCCCTCCTAAAAAACTACAGCCAAGAAACCCAACAACGACCAAAATGCAAAAACTCCCAAAACAATAAACGACAACAAAAACAAATATCCTCCAGGTTTAAATAATATTTAACATGATACATTATTCCCATCTTAAGTATTCAAAGTGTCCAAAGGAATAAAAATCTAAAAGGATTAAGCAGAAAACTCATTAGGAAGACTGCAATGTGAGTTTGAAGATAACAGTTTAAGCCAAATAAAGACATGTATTTCAGATCACTGATACTGATTAAATACATTTGTGTTACTCAACAATGTCTTCTTATTGGCCCCAATTCAGCAAAACATTACACATGACTAGTGCATGGAACAGGCTTTATGCTTTAGAATAACCATATGGGTTCTTACAGCATCTTACTAAATATGGGTTTGGATATTTATTTAGCAACTTTATTCACATAGGGTTTTACACTCAGTTTGCTGGAGATGTCATCAATCCTGATTTTTTTTTCCTCTTTTCCTCTTGTGCTCCACATGGCAGTTTCCCTTTTCCCTCTATATATGGGGGGGAATTCCAGAGGAGGAACCAGTCAAGATGTATCTGGTTTGTTTCTATGCTTGCACTTTGCAAATACAGAAATAGGCTATGTCTTTGCTTCTATAACTGAATTAGATTTCACTGAGTTTGGTATCCCAGCAAAGTGTTGTGAATGCCTGCAATTTTTGTGAGTGCCTCAGTACCAGATTAGAAGACTAGAAATGAGAGGAACAGACTTTGAGAAAAATATATTATGCATTAAAATGGCATCATACAACTGCTTACTGTTTCTAAGTGATTTCCACAAGAAATGTGCAGAGATGAGTTTTCTATCTGCCAGTTTTGCAAACACAACATGAGAGAGTCGATGAAGAGTTATATAACTACTTAAAACCAAATTATTTAATCAAAGCCATTAGGCACTCATTACCTGTGCAGGTGCATTATCTTATCAGTTTTACCTTTATCATTTCCCCCCAATTCTTACTGATCTCACCCACCTCTTACTTCTTGTCTGAAAAGAAACAGTTCATTTGAGAAAGGAAACATAACTGCATGTGCCAACACATTGCATGTCTCAGTCTAGATCAGGCACAACTGCAACACAAATGAAAACATCAGTGAAAAAAAAGACAAAATTCATGCTATTTTTGTACATTATTCAGGGCAACCAGTGTGAAACCTCTCAGTCACTCATTCAGTAGACAAATATCTCCCTAGCACTTGTGGTCAGTCATAGTTTCTCTCCATGCAAAAAAAAGCACAGCTTTTAGGATGACATAAGTTTGTGACTCGAACAGGTGAGTAAAGATATTTTATTCAGCCAAGTAATCAGCTTCTGAAATTGGACACCTTCGAAACTGGGTGAGGTTTTTTTAAGGAGCATTGGGAAACTTCATATTGCTTCAGAACTTTGAAGATTAGTTTTATTGCAATGAAAGCCAGAGGGTTTACAAGTGAACATTAAAAACAGACAACGTTTAATATGAAGGATAAATCTTACAGACGCTACACATAATTTCTACTTTGGGATTATTATTTAATGACATGACAGAATGAAAGGCTTTGCTTTTATTTGTATGCTATTCTCTTCTGGAACTGATGCTCAAGGCAAAAGGCAAGGTGTGCCAAGTAGGGAAAAGAACACAGGTAGTCTGTTCCTTTTCCTCATGCACCTGTACAGATCTGGAGCAGGATGGTGCCATGCATACTGTGAGACTTGAGTGAAGAGGTGGCCCACAGTGCCTAAGTGAAATTAAAGATGTGGCTTAGCACACTGGTTTGCAGAAAAAAGACCCCTCCCTTCATATTTGCCTGTTGGAGTCTGCCTAAGGCCATGTCTGTGCCACATTGCAGAGTGCCATGCTAGAAACTTTAAGCTGAAAGACCTCAACTGAATGTACACCAGGCCACACCAGGCTTTGTGGGCCCAGACACACTGCAGGTACAGTAGTTTATGATGTATCCAGAGCATTAAATATTGCCAGAAGACTTTCTCCAAAGAAATTACTAACACCTCATTTCTACCATGTTCATGCTAAATATAGAAGTAGAAGGAGAAGGCTGAGGAGTATGGATTAAGGATGACTACTTTGGCTGTGTGCAAACTTGTAAGTTGTAAAGAGAAGATCCCATAACTGGCAGGTGAGGAAGGTCCAATTGTCTCCATCGTTATCCCACTTCCAGACTCAAGCCAAACCTAAGGCTACTCCATAACTGAAGTCCACTAAAATGGGTGCCTGGCACAGTTTTAGTCTCTTCAGAGTCTCTTGCCACACTTTGGCTTAGGCACTGTACTATATGAATGTGAAGTCAGTTAAAATTATATATTTAGGAGACCTGAATCCCTTCAGAACAGTTACCTACACTGCTCTTCCACTGGGACTTGCACTAATTATCAGCAATGCCCTGTATTAAGGTGACCAAATCTTTCACTAGCTATCTAAAGTTTGGATGTATAGCTTCCAGGAAAGCAAAAGAGATAGGGATGCCCCTAAAGTAGCCTGTCTTACTGAAAGGGAGGTTTCTGAAACAGTTGAGAAAATTAGTTTTGAGGTACCTATTTCTCTCCATAGATAAAAGGGGAGCCTGCATAGTCCTATCTACAAAAAATTTAGATGACTTACTCCTTAAATATCCCTTCTGAAGACATAACTTTTTTATGGAAAGAAGAAAAATGCAATACAAAGAAAATTCTTTGCATGCTTTGAACTGAACTTCCTAATTTCAACTCTCAGTTTAGGATTTGTAAACCAAATAAGGTCAACTCAGATCAGGCTCTCAAAAGGACATTCATATGTGTCCCATGGAAATATGCTTGACACTGTTTAAGATAGGTATGAAATGCAAAACTTTGCAAAATTTCTCCCCTTCTATCCTTTCCTTACTGTGTAACATGTACAATAGAGAGAAAAATAACTAGAAGATAAAGAAATGGGAGCAAAGATTGCATCTACACATTCTATGTTGGACGACTCCATGAAGCATTCTCCAGTGTAACTGAAACTGTAATCTTACTAACTTCTTTGCCTTCTAGAAGTTTGAAAGTCACAAGTCTGTAAGAGCTCAATAATCACTTTCATGCATGTAAATTACAGCTATTCCTTGGATATTTTACCTTTATCAAATATCAAAAGCATTCAAAGTCAAAGCATCGGTATCTTTCTCCACTACTAAATAAATCAGGTTGCATGTAAGTAAGCCATAGGGAGGAACTTTCATTTAAACTTAAAAGATAATAATGGTTGTCCTCAATACTTTAGAAACAATCACTGCCTAAACACCAACATATCAACTATTTAACTTACAAAACCTCTAATTGTTTGTCTTAGTAAAAGCTGTTATAAAGACTTTCCTCCTTCAAAAGAAACCTGATTTTTTGACAGTTCATGTTTAATATAAGTGGTGTTTGGTTGTTTTGTTTGGTTTCATTTTCATATATAGCAGGAGAAAAATTGAGGATAAACACACTGTTCAAGAAATTGTGATATAGAATATATATTGTGGAAGAACATGATTAGATATACACACAGGCCTTTATTCATATACCTCGAGGTGTATACATACACGCATACATTGATCTGAGTCTTTAAAACCAGAGCTAAACTGGATGCAGGTCGACACCTCTTTGTCAGGAAAATTACCATAGGAAAGCAAGTCTCCTAGAACAGCAGCTGTATGGAGCAGAGGGAATATTTCTTTGGAAAACATTATGTGTAAGTGGACTCAAAGCACTTTTAGATTAATACATCTTCTGAAGAACAGAATTCTGGGTGCACTTAAATGCAAGCTTTTTGCAGGGCAGTAAGGGGACAGACAGATGTGGTCTGACACTGGCTGTCTTAAGAGTTGGCCCCTTCAACCATGGTTGATTTGTCACCAGTGCTCTGCTCACTTCTGATCTGCTGATGGAGCTATAAAGTGAGCTCTTCCTGTGCTATCGAAGTCCAAACAGACTGAGTTTACAAACTTCTTTTTTTGGCATGAGTGATGGTGCTTGGCTTGACCAAACACTGCTCTAGCCAACTCTCCACAGCATGAGTTAGTGATGTATAAGAAACTGAGCATGCCTGAAATGGTGGTTTCTGGAAGAGCCTCATGGTTTCTATCTGCCTATGCTTCTCAGGGTTTCTGTGCTAGTTGTAATCAAGCTATGTTGTTTAATATTAACCAGTCCACCATAATAATCTCTTTTCAAACTGTCTATACCTCTGGCTTATGCAACATTCTGCAACTGAATATCATCATTAAACCAGGCATTTGGGGGGTTTCCTTTTCTGTTATGTCTTTAAGAGTCCTTGTTCACTAAATCCTGGTATAAGGGACTACAATCCAGCTCATGAAACTGTTGGCAAATAGCAGGCCAGTAATCTCTCTGAGAAAGGGAAGACAGAAGTTGATTGCCACCCCAAGGACAACAAGATTGATAAGGTCTGTCCATGCTCTCACATTCATTAGAAACCATCTTTATACACTGTGCTCNTACAAAGTGTGGGGGGGCGGGTAACTCCCAAACCCACATCATGCACTGTGTTGTAGCAGATAGAATCTGATAGCCTAACCATACCAAAAACCTGTGCCAGCAAACTTTCCATTTATACCAGTTTCCATTTACTCCAACCTCTATTTTGAAAATTACTTTCCATTTATACCAACTCCACAATTTGTCAGACATTGTGCCTGAATGAAACAATCTATACACTGAAAGATATCTTTGTTGGTAAATCTATACTACCATTATTCAACCAGGATAGTAGTGTTGCTTAGTGATGTGATTTTTTAATGTGCCTAATTTACTTAATGATGCTGGGAGATACTTAGCATACAAACTAGGCTCTGCTTTTACTTCTTTCTTCTTTTATTTTGCTTCATTTATCTCAAATTTCCTCTTAATTTACCTAAACCAAACTAAAACAAACCTTATGCATTCTGAAAATAAATTGTATTTCTATGGGTTTAATTAACCTGTTTCAAAAACAAATACTAAATTAAACAAGGATATGTCCTTGTAAAGTACACAGCAGAACATCCAAACAAATAATTACAATAGGGATAACTTTTTAACTTTGTAACTGGTATTGTGTTCAAAGAACCACTGTAACATTGAGCTTTAAAGAAATATGGAGACTCGATTTTATAGGACACTGTTTGTTCTCATTATAGACCAAGAACATAAAAGAAATCTAAAGACTGTAGCAGGGCAGTGAGTCAGGTCTGGAGAGAAGCTGACATTAGATGTTAGGACTGCAGGCCATATAGTCAGTGTACTGCTCAAAGAAAGGCTCAGAGCAACAGGACATGTCAGGGGGAAGGGCTGATACTTGACAGACAGAATGTTCCTCTTCTTGCATACATATAAAATGCCTCTCTTTTTTTTGTACTAGCTTGTTAATGAGTTTACAAATATGTATCCTGTTGGTTCTTAGCATACATGCTATTATCTATTTTAAAGATTCGTCTCCACTCACATTGTTTCCTTCTTCAATGCTGGATGTGCTGCCACAATTACTGTAGCAACTGTCTGTGTCACAGGCTGTTTCTGTAACTNTCCTCTGGACCCGTTCCAACACTTCCATGTCCTTCCTGTGCTGGGGGCTTTGATACTTCTGAGGGTCATTAATATAACACAAAGAAAGAACATAATTAAGTCATTATATGACTCTTCACTTGGATTTTTTTAATTTTATTTTTTAACAAGACCTTTGAGTTTATAGCTTTAGTAAGATCAGTCCAACAGTCTTCTGGAGGATAACAGCCTTCTGACCTCTTAAGAAAGGCAACTGGGGCAAAAATTGTATTTCACCTAGATAGTTCTGACTATACCTGAAAACCAGAGAAGTATGTGAAGAACCAGTTGACGATCAATGGAAACAGAGGAAAATAGTATTTATGTATCTTAAGGGTATTTATGCATCTTAAGGGTTTTTTACCATAGTATACTTTATAACGCCATGAGAAAACAAAAGTCTGCAGTATCGTAGAGCTCTCTTAATAATAAGCTGCTTGTCCTTGTTTCTTGTTCTTCAAGAATGGTTGTTCAGACAGACCACTATCACAGGCTGCTCCTTTCACATCTGTTCTGTGAAACGTTGGTGGTTTTAGGAGCATCAGAGGTTTGGGAAGCTTCAGTGAATGTTAGGGACTATATTTCTGTGTTAAAATTCTCTACATCATTAATTAACAAAACTCATTAAAACCAAATATGTCTGCATTTGCCTTGCAAAAATAAAGTACTTCTACGGTTATTTCTTTACTCTCCAAGTTAGCTAAGATCTTTCCTTAGTTAATGACTTACTTTTGCTATTACAGCAACTGAATGCTTGTCCTTCAATTACCTTGAAGTATACAAATAGCTATTAGCTTGCGTTAGTCATTAGCAACTCACTGGCTTAGGCATTTTGTGCTGCACTGAAGTAGATATATTGGGGAATCATTGAAAGCTTTGAATTCTTCTAATTTATGTCATATTACAGAAACCACAGATCACTTGTCACACCTCAGTCACCAGGTATATTTGGTAAGTCTTGGCTTTCACCACTTCATGAAAAAAAAAAAAAAAAAAGCCAGTTTATATTTTCAAACATTTAAAACCTGTGCTGTGTGCCCACATATTAGGCATACATGTAGCATGCAAAATGTCATAACTTATTTATGGGCTTCAGAAATGCTGATATAGCAGCATATATTCAGTATCAAGTACAAAACTGTTTAGCTTTTGCTGGACTCCTTTGACCTGGGAACTCTAAAGGTAATGACTGTGTACACATTTGATAAGGATGCAATTATACCATTTATAGTAATATATGATTGTATCAACATAAAAGTGCTTTTGACATACAGATCACAAGCCATGCCTATGAAAATCTTACAAACAGGACTTGTGTCAGAGCACAGCTGTAAATGCAGCGAGGTTTGTAGGATATAAGTGCTTTGCTGCTCTGTGTCCTTCCCTGTCCCCCATACTAAATTCAGAGAATTGGGTCAGCAAATTTTAAACACCTGGTTTTAAGAAGATTCCCTGACTGGTTCTCAGACCTTAAAGGAAACGTAGGGAAAGGGATTTCATTTCTCATATTTTCCTCTCTTCCACCTTTGAAGTTCTAAAATACTTTTTTCAATAACCACAGCTCATTTTGCCGGTTTGCAGAAGCTCTGCTGTGCTTTAATTGTCAGAAATGTGGAATTGTGTGATTAACACAGTTCCTTTGCCCCATTTAGAGTTGGAGTGCATGTTTCTTCAATATTTGCAGGGTATCAATGTCCATCATATTGATCTGCTGTACTACAATAAAGATGAATAAACTAAAGAAAAAGCAGTGAAAATCAGCATATGCTATAGGCATTCACAAACTATTTACATATAGCAGCCCTGTTACCCCTGGTTGATAGATAAGGAAATGGATTTATACCATGGTGCATATCTAAATGAAATCTCTGCTACTACTTTTTTTTTTTCCCCTATTTTTTATTTATATTTTGGTCATTGTTCTTGAAAATCACTTTCCAATTTAATTGGTGTATATACAGATTTCAAATTTTATTTGTTTTTAGGATAGGCACAAAATCCCTCAATAATTATGGTTGCTAGCTCCACTATAAACATTTAATTCTTAAATATGTGTAACAAAATGTCACGAGCTAAGTTGAATATTTGCTTCTGTTATGCAAAACCATTTTGCCTCATGCCAGCTTCAAAATGAAAGTGCTGGCTGGAGCAAAGTATTATGGTGCTAGAAGTTCAGATTGCAATATGAAAGTCTACCTGTTCCAATTGCTTGGTTTGGGTTCCAGGTTTGGGTGTTGGCTCTTGTCCACAGGGACGGTAGCGAGACACCTAGGAGTTAGTTAGCTCTCAGTTTTCTGCCTTATGCTGCCCTTTTTTTCTGCAAATAGGCTAAGATAAGGCAGTTGTGCATTCTATTACTAGATAAGGTAACTGTGCAGGCAGGAGGTATACTTTTGAGCATTTCAGCTGGTTGAGAATGTGCACTTAAATGCATGTAGCTCCTCCATTCATTTTTATGTTTGTTTTTGCTCTACTTTCTTGCCACATTTTCCTGACATATTTGACTGGGAATACCATGAAAACATCTGTGTTGATATTATTGGGAAGACTGATGTACAAGCCATAAGATCTGCACATGTCTAGAGAGAAACAAACCAAACAAAAAAGAATTATTAGGCGCTGAAGATCTCTAAACAATATTACTTGTAGTCTACTTGATTCAGTTTACTTTTGAGCACCTTATAATTCTAAAAAAGGATAGACTGGCAGTGAATAGAACAGGTCATAGAATCATAGAATCAATCAGGTAGGAAGAGACCTCCAAGATCATCCAGTTCAACCTCTCACCCAGCCCTACCCAATCAACTAGACAATGGCACTAAGTGCCTCATCCAGTGTTTCCTTGAACACTTCTAGGGACGGCAACTCCACCACCTCCCTGGGCAGCCCGTTCCAATGCCAATCACTCTCTCTGTCAAGAACTTCCTCCTAACATCCAGCCTATACCTCCCCTGGCACAACTTCACACAGTATAAGCAAGGTTGGAAGAGACCTCAAAGATCATCAAGTCCAAACCATTACCACAGACCTCGAGACTAGACCATGGCACCAAGTGCCACATCCAAACGTGCCTTGAACACCTCCAGGGACGGTGACTCCACCACTTCCCTGGGCAGCCCATTCGAGTAGCGAATGACTCTCTCGGTGAAGAACTTTCTCCTCACCTCGAGCTTAAACTTCCTCTGGTACAGCTTGAGACTGTGTCCTCTTGTTCTGGTGCTGGTTGCCTGAGAGAAGAAAGCAACCTCCTGCTGGCCACAACCACCCTTCAGGTAGTTGTAGACAGTGTCCCCTCTTTCTTCGATAGAGATAGCAACATTATGCTCTCAAACGAGTCATCTCAACCCAGTTCAGTCCAAAGCAATCATTTCTTGTGGCAAAGCAAATGTATTTTCCTATCATATTCAGAAATACTAATTCTGGAACTGAATATTTTGTTTCTATGAGTTCTTGTATGCAGTTATTTGAAATAACTGGGTTTTGTCCATCAAAAGTAAAAGTTCTTGAAAAGCTGGAATAAGAAAATATTTGGAGTAGTCATTTTTTTTTTCCCCCCAAGTTTCTGTTAATTTAAATAGATATATGAGTCTTGGACTATGAAGTTATAGTAATATCAGCTTTGATAAATATGGATTGTGATAAGATGAGGGTGTGGATGCCTTTCTTCCTTGTAATCTATAGATACCTAAATATTTCTTTGGTTTTGGAAGAAATGAGTTACTGCATGTCTCTTTCACTGGACACATAGGAAAAACCTTAACCACGCAGAAAACATCCCCACAGCATCTGAAAAGAAATTCTTACAGAAAAACTCAAACAGCTCCTCATGTTTCCTCATAAGTAGTAAGTCTCAATGTTTACAAAATCATTTTGCATATATTTGTAAAGCCATATATTTGTAATATTTTGCTACAGCTCAGCCATATGCAGGGCAAAGCTCCTAAGTAGAGCAACGAGTTTTATACCTCATCAGATCACAAAGTACATAGGAAAACTTTTTATGAGGTTTCAGATACAGTTTATACTTTAATCTCAGGCAAAGGACCTGAAAAAGGACTTGTATAAACAAAGCTTAAGGTTTTGTTCTCTTCAGTTATGCTAAGTACCCTTATGCAAGATGTATTAGTATTTACAAACATTTCTGTGTTGTGTCTTTGAGCAAGACAGCCTGTGTATGTATTTTGGAATCAAAATTTACTCTTAACCAGTTTATTCAAGGAAATAATAATAATAATTTACATCATACATTGTTGCTACAAAGTTAAATTCGGTTTAAATAAATCACTTTTAGTTGTTTTGTCAATAAAAATTTCTTTATAATCACTCCTTACTCTTCCCAAAAAATAAGCATAAACAAGAAAGCACATATTAGTGCCTTAGTAGCTAAATTGGGTATTTGCTTATTTCACCTTCTTTTCCTAGGGTTCTTTATGATACCTGCCTATAAAATGAACTGCCCTCTAGGAAAAAGATAATAAATAATTGTATAGAAGGGTACAATACAGTAGCTTATGGTTTTCACTATAGAATTTTGTTATTTGTCATAGATAACTTTTTGGCGTTTTATATACATAGCATAGCATAGCTTTATACATGCATTATATAGCTTTATGGATGTTACAGAACTTTGTACNAGGTCTATGGTAATGGGTTGGACTTGATGATCTTTGAGGTCTCTTCCAACCTTGCTGATACTGTGATACTGTGAAGTGGGCTTAAAGTATGACTCATGTCAAAGCTGTGTACAGAAAGGTTCATAGGGATTTTTTTTACAGTTTAATTCTATTTTTTGAAGAGCAGGATAAAACTACGTCAGCGGCTGCAGATGCAACTATACCTGTACTGAGGTTCTTGCTTAGGTGGTTATGTGGTTAGCAGCAACTACAAAAACAACTGACATTTTTACCAGTAAAACTTCTATATTTATTAGTGTACTGGCCCTTACTGAATTTCAAAATGCACATATGCATACTTTAAAAAATACTTTACAAATATTTAAATCTGGTTAGGAGCAGCCCCATTCTTCTTTCTCATGTATTAGCATTGTTTGATTGAGTGTGGTTAGGGTGCTCGATGCCTTATAGCGTTTAATCAAAAAAATTCTTTGGAGTTGAGGAGCAGTGTACATGACTAGTGAACAGAAAAAGACAAGTTAGGCACTTTGGAGAAAGTGTGGACTGATCCAACAGGCTGCAGTTTATTAGTACTCTCTTCAGACAACTCAAGGTCAGCTGAACTCTAAGCATAACCTGGCACACATCATACCCTGGATTACAGGATTCAGACCTTCCCCAGAATGAAAACAAAACAAAACAAAACCAAACAAACCCCACCCAAAAAAAAAAAAAAACCAAACCAAAACCCCAACACTTTCATAATTCTGTTGAAGAAGTTCTTCAAGTAAGGCCTAAAATACACTCACTAAATCCAGTTACTAAATATAGCAGTGAGAGGCAAAATTGAGGCTTTATCTGACCTACACAATTTATCTCAGAAAGCATCATGTTCTGCCCTCAAGAGAACCTTTCCCCTGCAGTGTAAGGGAACTTGCAGTTTTCCCTTCTAATAAATAGCAGCATCTCTAAAAATCATCCAGCAGGCAAATGTCCTCCGTCTCTGATAGTTTCACTATCTCTGAAACTGGAACTACACTGATCTGCAACAGTTAAAGGTTTTGCTGCTTATGCCTGATACAAAATAGTGCAATTCTCTTATGAAATGCACATTTTGCATTCACACAGCCAAAGAAAATTTTATTATTGATTTCTGCTTTAGCCTGTCTCACTGAGGAGTATCCACAGATGTAAATCTTTAATGCCAGTCCAGCCAATGTACTTTTGAACACCATCAAAATCATGTGTGCTGGTTTGAAGCTAATTGGAATATTTTTAATGAAAAAAATTGGATTATAAGCTGTGAAAAGAAAACAATGGTGATGTCTACTTCACTCACAGGCTTGCTGAGATGGATAAGAACAAGGACACAAATATATATATAAGATAGTCTCATTCTCTCGGGGATCTGATGTGTTCTCTGGCCTCTTTGCTAACCTAACTAACCACTCTGCTTCTAACCCCCCTTGCCCATCCTCCAAACTCACCTTGCACATAAGGCACACCCTGGGGTAAGGTAGATGGGTGGAAAGAAGTTGGAAGGGTGATTGGGAGCCCCTCCTGGGGACTCTGATTTCTGGGAGGGGGATTGTGTTTCTGTATTACCTTTAACTTGTATATTTCTGTAAATATTCCTGTATATTGTGTATATATTTGCTGGTATATTGTGCTAAGCTGTAAATACAGCTTCATTCCTTAACTTTCAGCCATCTGAGTCTAGTCTGGGTGATTTTTTCATAGTGTGAGGGGGCAGGTAATTCCCAAACCATCACACTCATGTTACGCAAAGAATGAAACAAACCCAATCATGTATAAATGATAACAGTTATATATATGAGGAATACCAGAAAGATGAAAAATCAGACAAGAGTCTGTTACCCTGACCCTGCAATTGAATATTACAACAGAACTTGAAAACTATAAAACATTGCTGTTGACACACTAGACCCTAAGAGCAATATCAGAGTCTGCACTTTCTATGACAGATATTTACTCTTCAATAAATCAAGAATAGCAAAAGCTTACAAGGCCTCATGCTGTTTGGCTTCCTGGAGTTTGGCAGGCTGTTCATCCACCTGACACAACTGATCCCAGCAATTAAATGATACAACAATGGAAACATATGAACTTTTTCTGAGAACATTTTATTATATGTTGCATAAAAATATTTGAGGTCTAGGAAATGGCTGGACCGAAAGTTCAGCTCATGGTTATTTACAATACAGCATATGTTAGTCTAAATGCAGTCTATGAGTAGCTTTGCCATCTGTTGTTTAAAAAAAAAAAAAACCTAAAGAGGGAAGTGAAAAATGAGTTCCATTTGCTTCAGACAACTATGGGGTGGTCAAGCTAGAATACTTGGCACAGAAGATGTTTATAATTGAATTAAAGTTTACATCTGGGCTGTGCTCACAGTTTATTTAATTCATCTGCGACTCCCTTTATTATCCCAAGCACCAAAACATATTTCTGCAGTCCTCCTATGGGCTCATTGCCACTAATCCTGGCTACCAAGAGATGGGCTGAGACCAACCTGGATCCTCGATAGCTGTGGCAGGAATTCCAGGACAGGAGTTTCTGTAAGTAAGGTTTCCTCTACAGACAGCCTGCCAGAGCTAACCCTGCTGCCAACAGGGCAGTCATTTCTCCCAGAAAAATCAACAGCAGGGAGCAGGACTCCTGAGTGATAAGCAGTAACCAAATTCTGGAGTCAAAGTTTATTTTTTTATGTCACAGTGCTGCAATCTGGCAGGCTGGAGAAGAAATTCTGGGTATGGAAGCATTAGAAAGAGAGCAGTAGTCATGCCATCATCAAAAGTCCTTATCTTGGCTGTGGTCAGGGATGGGGGACACAGATTACACCACAGCTGGGGAGGCTTCAGTGGTGGTAGAGCCTTCCACATCAACACCACAAGGTGATTTGGTCTTATCAGTGCTGGTAAGACATCATTTACATTTGTATTGGAAGAAAACCCAGGACTGGAAGACATAGTACAACCAAAATGGATATTTTAGACTTATAAAATAACCTGTCAGCTCCTGCCTGTAGCAAGCAATTTTGAAATCTCCAAGTGAAAGGCCTTTTGCAACTATAAATTTTAACGGATTTTCAGAGATATTCATGTTGACAAAACATTACCTACACCTCAGGAAAGCCAATGCTGCATGACTTCCCCTACACTTTATTATTTTTATGCTATCAAGAGAATATTGTGAGAATTCAATACCTTACATAAATTCACTAGAACACACACAAAATGCAAACCTTATTCCAAAACTGATAAAAAGCTCTCTGGCTAACTCTAAATTCACCTGACTTTCAAGTAACCTAGAAGTGTAAAAAAATCAATCATTCAGTGAAATAAAATGTGATATAAACACTTCCTGAAGACTTTGCTCACGAAAACCATCACACTATTTCTAAGTGATATTTTCCTTATCACTTAGATGATAGATACAATAAAGACAACAGCTTTCATTTATCAAGTAATTAAAGTGTAAGGTAATGAAAGTTACTACTACAAGTTTTGAACTATTCAGCTATTCCTCATATTATTTTACAGACCTAAGAAGTCAGGATACTGATAAAATGCATCAAATTATTTGATCCTTTGACCAAATACCAAACTGTTGCCATATAGAATATTTTAGAAATTAAAAATAAGTTTAGTTAATTCTTGCCATGAGCCTTCTCCTTCCCTCTCTCTCTCTNNNCTCTCTCTTTTTTTTTTTTTTTTTTTTTTTTAATTCACTTACTGCCCTGCTTGGCTATGGTCTGAACTAAAAAATGAAAATAAATTATACGTGGAGACACAGGCCAATATTTACAGCTCAATATTTGCAGAAGAATTCTTGTTTAATTCAGATAAGATTTGCCAAAGCCACTCTGTCTTCAGGTTGAAATGAACTCTTAATAAGATTTGGCCAGCACTANCCAGCCCTCTGAGCATCTTCGTGGCCTCCTCTGGACCTGCTCCAACAGTTTCATGTCCTTCCTGTGCTGGGGGCTCCAGAACTGCACACAGTACTCCAGATGGGGTCAAATGTAGAAGAGCTTGAGGAAGCTTCTTATCCCTGTAGTGATGAGTTTGCAGAACTATTCAGCTGGGCAGTTAACTTATGCAAGGGTAACTCCTCTCTCCCACCATCTGTGTGGATTGTAAAAGTATGTGTTTGTATGAAAACCACATAGATTTGGTGCAAATCACATACAGCTAAAATAAAAACAGCTTCACAAAATTCTTTCACAATTACTGAACACCAATTTGGACCATTCTGCAGAAGAGGTAAACAGAAACCCTGCCAGAGATTGCCAGTGCAAACAGCAGTGCACAATTTACTTTCCAGGGATGTTCAGGCTCTGGAGTAAGGCAAGAAAGGAGAGANCTATACCTTACCCCAGGGTTTGGCTTATGTGCAAGGTGAGTTTGGAGGATTGGCCAGGGGGGTTAGAAGGAAAGTGGTTAGTGAGGTTACTCAGCAGAGAGGAGAAGGCAAAAAAGCTAGAGAGACCGAGACTCTCCGAGCCTGAGAGTCTTACCTATGTTTGTGTTCTTATTCTTATGCATCTCAGCAAGCCTATGAGTAAAGTAGACACCACCTTGTTTTCTTTTTCACAGCCTATAATATACTTTTCTCCATTAAAATATTCCAATTAGCCTCAAACTAGCACACCTCCTCATTTCTCTTTTGCCTCTCTAAGGCATAAACAGGGATTTTAGTCTCAGACAGGGCCTCCAAGTGAAATCAGTTCTCTTACAAGATGAAGAATATGAAGGCAATAAGACCTTTTTTGTATGCAGAGTGAACCCATAAATTAAACCAGCCTTGCATTTTTATATTGTGTTACTATAACACATTATTGTGCAATTATTTACTTAGGACATTCTCATGCAACATTCAGCATTACTTGAGCTTGGAATAAAAAACATATTTCAAACTCAGCTTGGCTGGGGAGTTTCTTATTGCATCTGTATGCTGCATAAGATGTATAATTATATAAGGTGCTCCACACATTTTTAAAGACTTTCCTATTTATTTTAAATATTCCATTCTTCTTTTCATAAATCTTTTCTAGACCATTTAAGCCTTTTCTACCCCATTTTGACAGTTTAAGTAGGACTTGAAGGATGTCTTAGCCTCAAGTGGGAAATCAATGCTGAAAAATCTGTTGAATAATTAGGAGATACACAACACTTCCTTTTTCAACTGATGTAAAAAGTCATTACTTCTTTAATTTCATATATCCAGTGTTAAGAGTGAAGTCAAATATTTTCTCTAATTTCAAAAAATATTAAGTTAGTGTGGTTTTGTTTTTAAACATGATGTTCTTTCAAAATTGTTTTATATGCTTCTACTTAAAAGAGAAAAATTTAAACATATGGCATTTTCTTTCTATTTCCCTGGGTCTTATCTGTGAAGATTAATTTCTCAAATCATTAGGTAACCTCCATTACACATAATCATTACCTACAATGCTTTGGCTGCAACATGTCTCACAGTTTGGCTGAGGTGTTGGACAATTACACACATGATACCTGTAGGTGTGTCAGTTCTGAACCTGAATTGAGGTCTACAACATATATTTCACATTTCTTAGTCAGGCTGGGGATTGTCTTGTTGGATATTGTTGGATTTAGTGGTAGAATAAGAGATGCCTTAGAACACTGTTATGATCTACAAAATTATTGTTTTTTAAAGCACATCTTTTCTAGACTTTCACCTAGTTTTAGAATTGATAGAATCATAGACTCGTAGAATTGTCTTGTTGGAAAAGACCTTAAGATCGAGTCGAACCATAACCTAACACCTCCCACAACTATTAGACCATGCCCATAAGCAGTTCATACAAACCACTTTCAAACACCTCCAGGTAGATGGAATCCATATCCCTGGGCAGCTTGTCCCAACACCTGATAACCCTCTTGGTGAAGAAATTTTTTCAAATATCCAATCTAAACCTCCCCTGGTACAACTTGAGCCCATTTCCTCTTGTCCTGGATCACTTGTTATCCGGGACAAAAAGATGACCTCCACCTTGCTACAACCTTCTTTCAGGTAGTTATAGAAAGCAATGTGGTGTCCCCTCAGTCTCCTTTTCTTCATTCTGGACAACCCCAGCTCCTGTGGCTGCTCCTCATAGAAGTCATGTTCAAGACCCTTCACCAGCCTCACTCCTTCCCTCGACACACTCCTGCACTTCATTGACCTTCTTGTAGTGAGGAGATTGAAAGCGAACACAGTAGTTGAGGTGTGGCCTTACCAGTGCCACACACAGTCATACATGTGACAGGATGTTAACTTTCTTCTGGATAGTTTTCTATTTGTTTGAGCATGACAATTATTTTTATATCTAAAACTTTTATTTCTTCTATATCTCCATCTAATTTAGAATTCTTTATTATATAATCACACATGTCACAGAGGTCCATCTGCTTCTTTAGTGCTTCCTAAGAAAAACAAAATGTAGAGCTTTACAGATGCCAGTTTGTCTCAGAGTTTTTCTATCCTTTTGTGGAATTTTCATCACTGTAGTTCTGGCAACAACTCAATCACTAATTAATTAAATGATTACAGTTTAGTGGTCCAAGTGAGGGAAGAAGATGCTGTCACATTATATGAAACCTGTGCTTCTGCGATGTTCTTATATTTTGCAGAATCATAAAATAAGCTTAAGAAGCTACTTTGAAAGGTCACTGAGTCCGACTGCCTGCCCCAAAAGCTGATCTGCTTATAGCTGTGGCAATCCTGGCAGATGTTTGTCTAACATTTTCGTAAAGGCATCCATTGACATCCGCAATAAGTGGCTCTTTATTTCTCCAGTGCAAGTGCAATTCTACTTTCATGCATAAGCGCACACAGAGGGCTGCTTGGTGAAATTTCTGATGCCTATATCCCTCATATATTAAACAGACAATTTTTACTAACTTTTTTATATGAAACCACAGCACTTTAAAAGGTTCTAACAGAATAAACAGTTGTTGATAGCTATATGTTAGTGCAAGAATTAATAATACAAAAATAAAAAACAACTCTCCAAAAACAAATAAATATTAAAAGTAACTCAGAATTCCAAATTAGCATGCAATATACTTTTTTTTTTTTCCATTATATTCCACTAGANATAAGACACACACACACAGAGCCTCTTGGTCTCTCTGAGAGCCAGTGTGTCTTTTCCTCTCTGCTGAGTAACCTAACTAACCACTTTCCTTCTAACTCCCCTGGCTGATCCTCCAAAATCACCTTGCATGTACGGCAGACACTGGGGTAAGGTAGAGGGGTGGAAAGAAGGTGGAAGGGTGGTTGGGAGCCCCTTCTGGGGACTCTGATTTCTGGGAGGGGTGTTGTGTTTCTGTATTACCTTTAACTTGTATATTTCTGTAAATACTCCTGTATATTGTGTATATATCTGCTTGTATATTGTGCTAAGCTGTAAACATAGCTTCAGTCCTTAACTTCCAGCCAGCTGCGTCTAGTCTGGGTGATTTATAAAGTGTAGGAGGGCAGGGAACTCTCAAACCATCACACTGGAAGATCTCATTTTTCAATATTTTTCTCTTAAATTCAGCATTTTAATTTGTAAACAATGCTCACAAAGGATAGCTTTTTGTCGCTCATTTGGCACTTTATGCTCATTCAATCCAACTGTTAAAGGCAATTTAGCAAAGCACTTAAACTTAACCCACATGTATCAACAGAGTATAAAGCGGTAGAATAGCTTTGCCTTTGTTCCCCTGGGGAAGAAACAAGGCAGTCTGACCCTAGTCCTCTCATTTTGTCCCTAAATGTCTATAGATCTATATTACAGGTCAGATGGAGGGAATGTAATTTAAATGCCATGTCCAGGTGCACATGTATATATAAACATGATAAAGATTTTGGGTGTCCTCTTACAGCGAGTAATCCTGTGAAGATCCAGTACTACAATCAGGACATGAAGCATTCTCTGACTCAGGAACACAAACTGACTCATACAGACAAATATACAAATATGCCCCTAACAATTCCTCATCTATGTACCATATTATTCTGAATGTAGTGGAGTACTCCTGTTATTCTTGGGCTCTTTCACAGGCACAAGGACTGAGACTTAAGGCCTGGAGCCTTACATTCTTTCATACCTCATCATTGCTTCTTTTATTTACATGGAAAAAAACCCAAACAAACAAACAAAAAAAACCCAATTAAAAAGGCTGTTTTCCTCAGACAGGCAGAGTACTTGGACAGGAACATTGTTGTGGAATTGCATAAATCAAATTCATTTTTTCTTTACATTTTTAAGTTCAGTGTAGGCTTTCCCCCGTAGTGTAGGCTTTGTGATAACAACTCTAGTTGAGGAGGGGAAAAATGTCCTATTGGGAAAATGTGCAGACAGATCCATCAGATAACAAATATCTGAGTAGAAAGTGAATTGAGAGTGACAGCAGCATCCCACTGGAGATAATAATATAAAAAAAAAAAAAAGAAACCAGGAAGCTAGTGAGACATGACAAAGAGAGTAAATGAAATTAATCTTCTTCCTGCTGACAACAAAGTTTAGGCCAGCCACAGATACCCAGCTTTGCATTACACACAATTATATTCTGGCTAAGTATGTTTCAAAATTAACAGGAGCTTGCTGTAAGCTTTGACCAACTGAATTTGTGATACATAGGAATAAAAAAATAGCCTTTTTTTTTTTTTTAAGGAGGACTAGTAGCTGTATTTTCTATAATGCATTAGGATCTTGCCATACATGGTATTTTACTATCAGAAGCTGTTGGCATCAGAAGTGAAAAACATTTGTTGAAAAGTCATGCAGCAATCACAGTGTCAAAGCAAGAATAACAGTGTGCAACTTTGAATGGTAAAGTTTTCCTTTCTCTATTTTTTATTTAAATCTCTAAGCTTACTGTGAGATAAGTGGGCTATAACTGCATTGCAATTCCTTTCAGAGATTTCTGTGAATGGTCACTTTTGTGGAATAGTAGCAAACACAAACCTAAATGTTTGTTTTAAAATAAGGTATGATCTTCCATTTCTTTACCCTGTCACGATGACACCTGATAGAGAGATCAGAATGTCCAGAAGCATAGAATAGGATGGAATGACCTGACTCTAAATTAGACATGGACTGATTGAATATAAACTATAACTGGAAACCATCCCACTTGCTCTGACAGGAATAATTGCTTGATGTTCTTCCTCTGCTGAGTTTGTCTGATACTTCTCTGTCAGTCATTCATGACATTAAATTATTTCCAAAGAGGTAATGTAAATGATTCAGTACTTGTTACTATTATACATACTGTCATGTTTACAAGGTCCTAACTCCTAATTTCTCCCAAGGCTAAGAAAATTTCAGAACTGAGAATGACCTTTTAGTGTGCTTAGAAACCATACAGGTTTTGTTAAAAATTAACTTCCCAGAAGTACACCAGTGCAAAAAGTGTGCTATTGGAGCTGTCTCTGCCTTCTCACACCCTTCTCCAGTGTAGAAGAGAGGCTGTTCACCAAGGCCAGCTTTGGTGAAGGATGCCAATCTTGTAGGATTCTTTTGCTACCAGAAGAGATAGGCTTCCCAAACAGGCAAGTCTGAGAACCCCAGCTAGGCTCCTGTCCTGTCTGAAATTGCCTCCAGGAGAAGTGTGCTCTCACTACTGAGTAGAGAGATAAACAGAAGAAACCACGATAACATCATTCCCTTTTGATTTTCCACATATGCATTCCACATAAGCATTAAGTGCCTCAAGTGTTCTTCAGCAACGTGTCATTGGTTTCAAGTGTATTAGAGATTACACTTGTTCAGATTGTCAGAACATCAGAAACAGCTGATTGATCTTATGAGATCTAAACCTGGGCAGCAGATAATAACAGAGAGACTGGGTAGTGACACAGCAATGGTTTTCTAGAACGCACCATCTGAGCCTCAAGTGACTTGTAGCTCAAGGAAACACAGTATGGCTCAGTCTGTACTTATTTAAAGATCAGTCCTGGAAAATGCTGTAATGAGAGCCCTGTCTGATCTGCCAGCTTACCTGTGAACAGCCTGCAGCTCAATTTGGGGAATATGCCTTCACATACATCCTGGCAGAATGGAAAGAGAGTACTCAAATTATAATGTATGAAAGCTCAGTGAATGACATACTTTGCATGAAGCAATAAGAAGATATTATCAAAGTGAAGAATTCAGATCTTATTTTGGTTGGTTTATGGGAAGTTTAGCCTCTAAAGTTAGTCATGATCTGCAGTTAGCAGCACGCAATGTCAAGAGCATCTCTAGAGGAAAAGTTATTTAGCACTGCTAAAATGCGAAAGAAAGTTCTTTCCTCACTCCTGGAGTGAGTGGGATGGCAGTGAGGAAAGCTCTTGTGCTGTTTCTGGAATGATGAGCTGACAATACATCACCATTTATGGATAGCTGTGCCAAAGCCCTTCTAGCACTAGTCTCACCAATTTTTGCTGTTGCTCAAGTCAGCTGGAAATTTTCTGCCTGCAAGTTGATTTTTACTGCTCTTTAGAACCAGAAAACAGAACAAAAAAATGTCTAGTATCTCTTCAAATAAAAGACAGATGTTTTCTATTACAGGAAGGTGGTGGCTTTACTACTGTAAAAGAATGTTGTCTTACCTCTTTCAAAACACTATGTACATTTGTCAGTGAGAAATAGACAGTAGAACCACTGTTTTTGCAGTTTGCTCTGTAGGTGAGATATGGTGCATATAGTGCTTTTTTCCAACATACATCAAACATGTAAGTAAAGAGTCCTAGAAGGTGACTGCAGCTAACTACACCAAACAAATGGAAAAGGAGATCATTTTTCAAGCAGAATGAATAAAGAAGGAGCTACAAAAACTAAAAGTAGTCATTTTTAAACTAAGAGTGGAGCCTGAAATTATCTGGCAAATAAATGTATATAGCTGGAGTCTAATGAATTGTGACTTTAGGTGCCATTCATGCTGTTAACCCATGCACAAACCAACCACAATATTTTTTCAAATTATGGCTGACAGGCTGTCTTTGTTTTCCAGTGTTTACACAAGCAAGCAAAACTCATAGCTTTCAAGGATTTTTCTACAACTGTCTATTCTTTGCCATTTTCACTTGCCATCAACAACATCACTGTTTAGTGGAGTAGGCTGGAGATAGGATGGTAGCTAATTCCTGAAACAGCACTTTTGTCATATTTGATGCAAAGATACACACAAAAATCTCAGATCCTGTACAGATGAAAGTTTCATGTTCAACAATCATTTAGTTCTAGTTTAAGTCACTCAATAAAACATACATCTTTCCTTTTTTACCACTGTATTTAATATAGTTGAGAAGAGATAAGAGAAAGCATCTTGTAGAAAAGCTTCTGCTGAATGAGTACTGTTTGAGATAAACATAGAATCATAGAATGATAAGGTTGGAAGGGACCTCAAGGATCATCTAGTTCCAACGCCCTGCCATAGGCAGGGACACCTCCCACTAGTACAGATCACTCAAGGCCTCGTCCAACCTGGCCTTGAACACCTCCAGGGAGGGTGTTGAATATCTTGAAGCAACAGAGAATTATTTTTAAAATAACTCTTATATGATAGGAAGAAGAAATCTACAATACACATAATGATGCAAAAAGAAAAAAGTGAATTTAATTTATGACACATGCAATTCCCTTATGAAAAGCAGGTCTTTTCATGGTAACTTAAGCCAGATTCTGAGAAGCATTTATGAAAGGACTGATCTCAGTTGAATAGCAGGATCATTTTCACACTGTGAGTCACATACACAATATATTTATACATATCTATCTGTATAGAAATCATTGTGGTCAGGCTTCATTACCTTCCAACTGCAGATCCAAATTACTGCAAATAAAACATTGCAATAGACCACAACCCTATAGGTGGTAAATGCCATTTTTATTACAAAAAGACACTTTAGAATACTTCCAAACCTTAACATTTTTATTGTGACTGCTTGCTGTAGCCTTTTGTTTATTAAAAAAAACCAAATCCCTTGGATGCTGGAAGACACATTTCTAAAAGTGTCATCAGGTACCATGAAAAGCTATTAAAAATTGTTATTTTTAATTTCCTGAGTTGTGAAATTATGTAAGTTTAAAATCTGTTATTGCTCCAGCAATATGTTTAAAAATATACATATAAAATCCCACTGGGAATTTGGATATCTCTTTTTTCCATAAAAGTAATCCACAGTGGCAAAATAGAGAGATAGGACACATTTTGCCTTTGTGTTGCTCAAGGAAATCATGTCATTGGTATGTNAGACATCACCACTGTTTTCTTCTCTCAGCCTGTAGTATAATTTTATCCATTAAAATATTCCAATTAGCCTCAAACCAGCACAGGCCGTTACAATTTAAGAGAGTAAAAGGAAGACTTATTTTTACCAAAATACTTAGCAATATACATGTCCAATTAGGAATTGTGGAAGTTATTTACAATCACATAAACTATTAATAAAAGAAAAGTGCAGAGGTAGTAAGTGATCAGTAGAATAACAAGAAAAGCATATTGAGCAAATGTAACACAATACCAGGATTCATGATAATTATATCATCAACACAGAAATTGTATAAAAGGGTTACTATAGCTCTTTCTGCTGCTGCCAGATCAGAAACATCCACATTTTGTATATAAATACACATTCTAAGTTGCTGGAGTTTTTTTTTTTTTAATATTAGGAAGTATAGGTATTAATAAGTTAATTTTAAAAGCACATTGGAAAGGTCGGCGTAGAAGAATTCAGATATAACAAAATGTTAGTTTCTGCATCTCTGTTTTTCCTATTGTGCACATCATGAGCGTAATGGATGGGACATTATTCCATTCCAGAAGCTAGGAATGCATTTCTCATCTCTATGTTGACACAAAGTTTGGCCTTGGACAAATCAGCCAGCATCTCTCCACTTCAGTATACTCAATGGTAGAACAGAGAGGCTAAAGCTGTATATACAGTGGAAATCCCAGAGAGATGGATTATGGCATCCTAAAGAAATACTTTTTGAAATGCTTTGCAATGTTCTCCAAAACTTTCTAACAGCTCCCCTACAGAGGCAGCCCCCACAGTTCTCAAGTACCGCAAACCACCACAGTTAACTGGAAATGCTGCGCCTCAGAGTTGGCAGTGAGACCTTAGTTAGAAGACTTTGTGGTGCCTAGCAGTAAGGTTTTAACAAATTGTCTATAATAGTAAAAAGAAAAAAACAAGAACAAACAAACAAACAAAAAAACCTCCTAATTCAGGACCTTCATACTCAGGTATGAAAAGAAGTTTTACCTCCTAGTTGTGATCATGCAGTTTAGCCTTGTTCTCCATGTTTTCACTTTCTGCATCTGTCCTTACAGTAGATCTCTAGGATCAAGTGGATGTGCAATAACCACGAGATCCAGCAGCCTTCCAGATCTTCCTTTACCCCTACCTCTCAATTGTCAATTTTCATTGTGGATACCAGCACACAGGCCAGTTGCAGAGCCATACTGTCAAGAATAAGGATCATCATCTTAAACGAGCCTTGGAATATACTTATTTCCTCTACTGATTTTGCATGAATCTAACATAAGTGGGAGATGATATTTCCTTCTTTCATAAGAGTGCTTTATTAAATTCTTAATGACCATTAGGCTTTGTTAAGTATTATTTTGCAATTTTGATTTCTCAATTCTAGACTATTATCTAGTAAGTACTGCATCTATGTATCAGTCAATCTTGTCTGGAGCAAAAATATATTTTAGCTGAACTAGTACTGCATAATTCTCCCCCTGTATACTGCACTGGTTAGGCCACA